>RJWT010011034.1:0-23660 GCA_004365215.1 Cuniculus paca | reverse complement strand
ATGTATGAACAACCATTTTGAGGAAAGCAAGAGACACTGGGGTAACCATAGTTAATCTCCTGTTGTTATGTTTTGAAGACCTGTGTAGCTTTCTGTGTTCTGTTTTGAAATGCTGTATTGTGTTTGACTCTATTCTGTTTTCTTTTGCTTTTTTTTGTTCTGTTTTGTTTTGTTTTGTTCTATTCTCTTTAAAATAAAATAAAAAATAAAAAAAGAATGAAAACAAATAGTTTACTTTGAGTGAGTAGAATCATTAGAATTTTTAAAAAAACAAATCATGTGACTTCTCAAATTTGAAATTTAAATTTAAAATGAAAACATCTTAGAACAAGTTATATAATATTCTTTTCATAAATTTACAAATGAGTTATTCATATTTTTAAAGAGTAACAGTGGGAGAATTTTTCAGTATATAAGTTATTTATTTAAATATTTTACAATTTAACTACAATTGATGGCAAGAGAGTGTTATCTCCAAGTAATATCTACAGAGTACACCAAAAAATGTGTCCATTAGTAAAAGAAAAACTTGTATAAATATTTTAATAGTAAATTTATTGAGACTTCATGAGATTTGTATGAGTTACCTTTGGTCTTTACAATTACAAGAAGTGCTCAAATTGCTGACCATTAGCTTCTAGACATTCATTAGCAGGGCAACCTGCTGAAGTGTGTATACATGTTTTGGCAGACTCTGTATATGAGATCGCGTCCTTTAGGTTTTCATGATTTTGTTTTGTTTGTTTCATACAGGAATATTAAAAAAATAAAGCCTTGAAAGAAATCAAAGCTTTAGAAGACTGTTAATCTGGAAAAAGAAATATTAAATTGTACTGGTTTAAAATTAAATAATTTGCATTACAAAATGTTTAAATAATTTAAATTCATTGAAATATAAAGTATAAATACAATAGAAATAATTGTTCCATTGTTTCTTAGTTATTTTCAGTGAAGAGGTAAATTTAATTTAAAGCAGCCTTTACAAATAAATGTAGAATAGACATTGAAATTTAAAAATAATTTCGTTTCTTATGCATATAGTAGTTTTAGGTAAGCTGGAAGACTGTGTTAATATTATATTGTCCGTTTTTATTTTTAAATCCCTTGTCTTAAATCAAGAGTTTCAGCACAGCAATTTCCCTCCATATACTGCTTCAAATCTCAGGTTGTAGAGTTCACTTTTCTCATTTAAAGGTGTGAATATAACTGCTATAAATGGGTTTGCCCTCTCCAGAATCATGACACAGCTGCCTGTATTCCACCTATGGTGGTAAGTAGCTGTCTTTCTGAATCAGCTCTTATTACTGACTGTGGCGACCTCTACTTTGTATTGATTTGGCCACCATTAGATGAAGAAGACTTCTATTATCTGCTGTCTTATCCATTACTATGAGTTATGACAAATAATTTCACTCTCTGAAGAATCATTTATACTGACAGAAACTATCTTAGAATACAATACAGCAAGAAATGAATGGTAAAGTGCAAATATATAAAATAAAGATCAATCATTTATCTAGATTGACAACTTCTTATAGCTGAGTAATTAGTGTAATAACAATGTTGAAAAGTTTGTTTTCACAAAAGCTATTTAATGATGAGGATTATATTGAATTATTTAGAATAATATCCATTTCTATTACCCTATGAGCTCCATCTTACTGTATTATAAAATAATTATTGATCACTATCATTATACTTTTAATTTATATTAATTGCAAAATTAAAATTTTTTTCTGGGGTACCTGCACAGATTCCTACAACAACCACAGGCAATATAGAGAATAATTCAAGTACCTTAAAGAATTCACTCATGCTATTATCATCATTTTGTCTTTTCAAAATGTCAGTTCATTAGAATAGCAGAGTCCACCATTTGAGCCCAAGTTCTTTTGTTAAAATCATACAATTGAGCAAGTTTTAATGTCTGGCTAGGCAGTATCCTATTGAATGGCATAACATAGTTTATCTATTTATGAATTAAAAGACATTTAGGTTTTTTGCAGTTTTGGCCTTTATAAATCCATTTGTATTTATGTATTTGTTAATCATCAATAATATAATTTATCCATCATACAGAAGTTCAAGCATAAAGTTCTATTATAAATACTTAGAAATGATTCTATTTCCACATGATTCAGTAAATTTTTTTTATCTTCATAAGAAATGTTCGTATCATTTTTCAGAGAAATTATATTATTTGACATTTTCACTTGGCATAACTTTCCATGTTTCAACAGCAATGTGTGCTTCTTTTGTTATCCCTTCTTTCTAGTGTTTGGCCACATTCATAGATGTTCAATGCAGTCATAGGTATTTATTTTCCTCATGATGGATGATAAACATTCCTTTCCTTTGCAAATATTCTTTCCAATTTTGCTTCTTTGCTGAATATCTGTTCAATCTTTTACCTATTTTTAATTGGGGTTGCAATTGTGGTGAACTTCAAACTTTCCCTCTGAAACTTTGATAATTTTACATTATAATATAAAGTGGTAATAGATAAAAAAGAAAATCATACAAATATATTAAACAGAGAAACACTGGAATCACACAAAAACTCTAAAAAAAACCAGTCTAAAAATTACTAGCTAGGTAAAGTTAAAAATACCCTCCTCGTGAGCAAGAGGGAATGTTAGAGGGCTAAAAAGTATTTCTAGAGCGGATGAGTGTCAAGAGATGAACATAAAATGGCCTGGGACAAAGTTTCTCTGGGCTCTAGATGTAGTGACATTCTTAAAATATATATTCAATATTTTCTACCTCTTTTGGTAAGTCCTGTAGAGAGAAAAGCAATTTTTTTTTTCAGTGTAAGCCTGGAGGAAAGTATGCCTTATTTCTTCTGCTAAAGGCCTAAGTATTTCACCAAATATCTAACATATGTGGAAAAGGATGGGGGATTGAGCCCACTTAACACGCCAGGGCCTCTGTGACGAAGGCTCTGAAATGTTTCTCCTGATAGGCCAAGGTGTCCTGCAACCAGGGAGCTCCTTTCTAAATTGCAAAACAGTATTGCTAAGGTAGGATAAATGTCATCCAAGGGTCATATGCTAAAAGCTTTGTGTTAGTCAGTGGTGCTACTGTGAGGTGGTAGAACCCTTAGGAACTGAGGCCTACAGGAAGTCTCCAGGTTATGGGGTTTTGTCATTGAAAGAAATAGTCAAAGTCTAACTTCTTTCTCTTCCTCTCTTGTCCTCCCACCATGAGGTGAGCAGTTTTCATCCTTGTGTGCGGCTGCTATGATGTGCTCCTTATGAAAGGCCCAAAGCATACTGGATCATACACTGGAACCTCAGAATCTGTGAGTCAAAAGGTGCCTTTTCTCTGTAGTAGTTGAGTAACTGAGATATTTGTTATAGTTAGGGAAGGCAGACCAACTCAGTGCTATAAGAATTATCTATTTCTTGGAGATTGACAGTACATTTTTACTCTCAATACTGGGCTAACATCTGACCTGCTTATCTGTCCTTTTAATGAAAATTAATGATTCCTTTTAGCAAAAAAAGAAAGAAGAATATGACAATAGTCTCATTTTAATAACGTTAATTGTTCTATCATGATGCATCTCAAAAAAAAAAAAAAGGAAAAATATCCCTGTTATTTAAAGCAATCTCTGTATGAAATGAGAATTGGAAAACTTAATAGGGTCACCACTGAAACTTGAACTGTAAAATATGAGGCATGAGAATAATACTGGTGTGATGAACTTTGATATGTTCAACACAATCTGTTAAGTGTTTCATCTGAATGTCTTCTAGTTTTACAGTACTGTCAATCAATTGGTCAATGTGTCATTTTGAAGAAGAAAAGGTTCCTGATCTTAAAACATTTCTCTCTTTAATTACAACTAATTATGCATGAACCTTGGATCACACATAAAATAGTTGATTTGGATTACACTAATTTGGATGTGTGTTTACAATTATAAATGTATGTGAGATTTGATGCTTTTTATTCACTTGACAAAAGGATTCCAATCAACAAATAAAACGTAATCTCAAAATGTAGCTAAACATTAATGTGTGCAAAGGCTGCTCAAAAATGAAGCACTGATGCTATGAATCAAAAGATGAGATTGGAGAAAACATTAATTTTGGAAATTACATATGGATTGAAACATTCCATTTTTATTTGCTGCAAAATCTTAGATAAGAGTTCGATTCTCCATACATAAAAGAGGAGCAATTAGGCATCAATAATGTCAATTTCCTTAGGTCTATCTTCTAATGAAATGTACGATAACAGCTGTTTTTGTTGGATGTGATACGAATCAACAAACACCTAGGATAGTTCCCTGTGGTAACATTTTTATTGATTTTTATTATTAGTTCTTAGCTGACAGATCAAAGTGTGTGCACTTATCATATACCAAGTGATGTTCTGAAGTCTGGATACCCATTGGCATTTATAGAGGGACCATGGTCTTGGATGATTCATCCAATTCATCCACAGATTTCTTCACTTTTAGGAGATAGATAATTTATTTTTACCTTTACCTGTAGACCGGTTATGTGAGTGTCCTTTGAATTTCTGTAGCTATAATCATGCTTCTCTCCTTCACTACTGGGGACCTGGCCAAGATCCCCAATCTCCCAAACAAATGTACAGAGAAGGCTTACATAAATGAGACAAGTGGTATGATTTTAGGGCTCCAGGAGGGTCAAAACTCTCTAACAGAGTTCGAAACTCTGGGAACTGAGACAATGAATGTCTTTTAGTGGCCCATATTTATTTGGTTTTCAAACAAGGAAGAGGTTAGAGTGGAAAACTCAGGAAACTGAGAAGGGCATTGGGAGTAGCTTAAGGACTTTTCCAAGTAACAGACTATGTTAATTTAGGAGAACCATTTTATGTTAATTTAGGAGAAGTATCTTAGGAGAAAGTCTCCAGGATGACTTTCACTACAGGAGTGAGATGCCTGCAGCTACAATCTCTATCTCCTTAATCGGGGTTGGAGCCAGGTGTCCTCAGCTGTGGCCTTATCCTGCCCTTTGAGGCATCTCTTTGTTCTCAGATTGGCTATGCCACAGCGCTGCACGTGTGTTCAATTTCCAGCTTCAAGGGCTCCCAACACTTTACTACATCAAGAACAACAGCACAGAAACTTACCTAAGGCACACCACGTTTTGTCATATATAGATTTTCCACTGCTCTTTTTTGTTTACTGTAAGACAAAATATGGTTGTGATGCTAGATTAAGTAAGGTTAAAACCTCAAAGACTCAATATTCCTTTTCTGTTTATCATATTGTATAGTATATGTCCACCAGAAGTTTTCCAGGTTGGGAGGAAAATGACCTGAAAACATCCCAAGAAATCTTCAAATGAATAAAACCCATAAACCATGGGAAAAGTAAACTCCAGTCAGCCCACATCTGAGCTTCCCATAGTTATTTGAAGCAAATCTCTAATAATTGCAAGTATATTTAAGGTTATTACACAGATTACATTTAAGATACCTGTGCTTGCCATCTGCTATACCTATTGGGGAAGTGTACTGAACATTTGGGAATTCTTTTTTTATAAGCAATAATATTTTATAGCTCATAAAGTAAGGATGAAGTAAACCTTTTTAATTTTAATTACATATGAGACATTTATATTATGACACTTCTGGGAGACGGGGTTATATATCTCATCTGGGAGTGGCAAAGTACAGATGTTAGAAATATACAAAGGTAGTGCTCCTGAAATATCCCAGTTTTCAATCAATTATTTTGACTTTTTTTGACTTTGTTAAAGAGAATAATTATTTAAAAAATAAATGGCATCCATTAAGGCTCACGGATACAGGAACTCTATCTTTCCAGGCAGATGTCAAAAACATTTAAACAGCTGTCAGACCAGTTCAAACTCTCATCAGAAGTGACCTTAAACCAAGTTTAGTTTTTAAATGTTATTTAAAAAAAGTGAAAAAACAACAGAGTGCCATTACGCAGCTGTCTGAAATATTAAATGAAAGAATGAACATCTGTTCAGTTGCTCTTCAAACTTTAATGGTTTGGAGAGAAATTCTGTTGTCTTAGATCTTTAAGAACATCTGAGGCCCATACAGCTCCAACACCTGTGAAAGTATCTCTCTGAAATCATGCCTCACCACTTCAAAGCATTTCACTATTATTCTTTGCCAAATACGTGCCACAAAGAACAGAAAAAATCCTTAATATTTATGACATGCAAGATCCTCTTGAAGTATAGATACTGTATTAGAATGATAACAAAATTCATTAGCCTTATATAGATTTTTAATAGAAAATAAACTTTTTTTCTTCTTGATGGAAAATGCTAGAGCAATTTGCTAGCAAACATTTGAGATATAAGTTTTGTATATCCAAAAATTAGATGTTTGCTAACACTTGTTTTTAGAATTAGTTTACATATGGTTCAATGATATTAAAGTATCATACTCTGAGTTATCCTTTTTTTCATTCAGCATAAGTATTATCATTCTGTTCAGAACTGGAAATAAAAATCTACCCAGGAAAGCATCAGGTTTCTGTTAAGTATTGTTTGAGTAAAAACAAACTTGCTAATATGAATAAAATGCAGCAATACACGCATTTGCCTAGTTAATATAAATATTCATTTCATTTATGTCTTTAAGCACCTATGTGTGTAAGTATGTGTGCACATGAGATAGTGTGAAGTTTCTGTTTCCCAGATAATGAAACAGTACTCCAAATTTAATGTGAAAAAATTTGTGAGATTTTCTGGTCGAAGTGACTCAATGTAGATCTACTGGTATGTATTATCATAGAACAATTACCTTCAAATACTCCATGGATCTTTTATATCAATAAAAAAGTCTAGCTTAAAATGTAAAACTACAAGAGAATATTTAAATCAGAAATGTTTTAAGTTAATGGGGAATTTTTGCTATTTGTGTATCATGACATCCAAGCTTTCTACACAGAAAATAATATCAATATCTCACTTATATTTCAGTAAAATATTAAATATCTCTCAAATAAAACACACTAGAGAAAATAGAAGACGTTTTGCATTACAGAAAATAGGGAAACTATTGTATGCTTTAAAGCCTGTCCATGAGAAATAGTTCTGTAAAATAAGATTAGATTGAAACATTAAATTTCTTCATGCAATAAGAAATTCTGCTCAGAGAGACTTAATACCAGATTCACAGAAAAGCATCAAGAAATATATTAAAATTCTGCATGCTGAAGCTATTCTCCATACTAATTAAATTAAAGTAGCTAGGTTCTGACCTAAGCATTAGTAGGTTTTAAAGTTCCTCAGAGAGTTATAGTATGCATCCAAATTTGAAATCATGAGTTTTGTAAACAAATAATCAGCTATCACCAAAATAAATATGTTTTACATTAATTTTCCTTTACTGCAGGATATACTAAGAGGTTTTTAATGCATAAATGTCTATTTGGTATTATTCTTTGTGATTTTAATTTTTCTCAGCTGATATGACATTTATAATTATACATTCATATATTCACTGAAGTTTTAAATAGTATTTCCATTCATAAGCTAGTTAATTATTGCAAAAATGCTTATCACAAAACCACTAACGGCTTCTGAAGTCCAATCTGAGAATTAAACTATGTAGTCCACCCTCATTACCAAAGATAATTTTGGTTCAAATTTATGTTATGGGTAAATCTGTATGCATACACAGTCAAAACATGAATATTTTAAATCTATTCTTATGAATCACCTCAGAAGTGTTACCAAATCACTTTTATGTTAAAATTTTGTTTTCAAAATATATGAATCAATGTGTGATACAACGTTTTTATGAATTTTGAATTTAAAAAATAATTATTACAATAAAAGACATATTGTCATTAATATCCCTCAAAATATTCCCTCTTCTTTGAAACACATTTACTCATTATTTTTACCAGTTTCTGTAACAATTCTGGAAGACTTGTAGTGAGCGTCTTTAGTTGTGCTGTTATGGCGATGCCCTTTCTCCTAACTCGTTTCAAAATGTTTTGCTTTTGAAAATTTTGATTTTGGGAGTCAGAACTCAAGTACTGCCGGATCTGCTAAATAAATATGGATGAGGAACTATCATAAGGTGTTCGCGACTCTACTTTTTCCATGGTATATGACAACAGAATTCAACATATTTTTTCTTCACATCTTGTAAAGATACTCATGAAAGAGGACTTCAAGAACGGCTTCTGAAAGTGGCATGAACGATGAGATTAGTGTGTTTAAAGTGACAGGAAGAGTCCTGAGTTGGGTTAATGATAATGCCTTTTACTTTAATAAATATTTTATTTTAAACATTCATATCTCATGCATATATTTAGACATTTAAGGATACATGACTATGTATATGTACAGAAAATATATAAGTTCAGTAATATATTTATGAAAGGTTAGTTTCAGATGATTTTCCCTGTTTGTAATTTTCTATCATAAATATGTTTAAGAAGACATGTAAATATTTTTTGCTTATAAAAAGTTTCAACATTGGGTATTTTGTATTTTAAAAACTGTAAGTTGTAACATTTTGAATTCTGCCAAGTTTGACATTTTCTGCGGCTTTTTTAGTAAAAAGTAGTCATAGTGCCATACTTTAAAATGGTTCAAAAAGTAGTAGGAAAGATAATCAAGAATTTCAAGCCTGATGTACAGACCTAAAGCAATCCTGCTCAAGATAAAAACAGCATTTCCACAGGACTAGATAAAATAATTCTAAAATTTACATGGAACCAGAGAAGACCCAGATTATCGTTATTTTTGTTAGTAGCTATAGACCATTCAAAGACAAATCAATTTATAAATGGGAATGATGAAAGATTATTGCTTCATTCCATCTATTTCTGACTACTCTCCCTGCGGAATCCTTTGGAGTCAGAGAAAATTTGTTGTTTGGGTACTCTCTACATTTTATTATATGACTTTGGAAAGGTTGACAAAAATACTGAGAATATTGCTTAAAGTAACAAAGATTCTTGAATAAATTGCTATAATACTTTCTCAATAGTGCTTTATTTTAGCTTTTTTGGAAAGGATGTATGATTTTACATTTTTGTTCCATTACCTAAGTCACTAGAACTCATACCAAACTTGTTTTTTTTTTTAACTCCTGTAGAGATGCTATGAAAATTCTCCATTATATTTCCTACTCATTTTTAAACCATCTTTAAATTCAGTATGTAATGTTTCATTCTATTCCTAGTCTAATAAGGAGAAAGTTTTAGTTTCTTAATAAATTTAGAGATATTTAGGACTTTAGTAGTATTAAAATATAATTCAAATTTTAAATACAGTGCAGAGTATCACTCAATAACACCTAATTAACTGAAAATATTCTACTAGCAATGAACACATTCCTCGTTTATATGAAGATATTCAATTCTACTCCTTACCATTTCATAATCAAGTTACCAACCAATGAAACAAAAATACAACAAAATACATAAACGGGATGAACTTGTTAATGGTTTTTTTTTTAATTTTACTATTTAAGCAATATTTACTACAATGGCTTATATCTGCCAGCTTGTAGTGTATATTTGTAGTAAAATACCTAATTCTTTTAATGAAATGACTAAAGTTTAAGCAATGTTAGTTAATTTTTAAGAGGTGATATTTGTAATTTCTATTTTTTATATATGAGTAACTTAGCAATTACTGAATCATAATTATTCTACTAATGGGGTTTTATTATATGCATTACAAATGAAAGAATTTTATATTCCACAAAAGTTGTGAAAATTCATGAACTATCTTAAATTAGTTTGTCTTTCGTAAATCAAATGTCCATGCTTAAAAAAATCAGAATAAGAATGATAGTATATAAAGAGAATACAAAACTATAATCTGTAGTAAGAGAAAAATAAACTGATATTTGTTTTGTATTTGAAATTCTACCTACTCTTAAAGTATTATGATTGATATTTATACTTTTCTCTCTGGAAAAGAAAAACAATTTGCAAGTACTTTTAAATTTTTAAAATTATATTTATTTACTTTTAAAAGTCTTAGTGTTTAGAATTTACCATAGAAAGTGATTACTTATTTATTTCATGATCTAACAAACTGACAAACTATACATACTTGGAACTAGGAGATGGACAAAGGGAGTAGGAGGTGGGGAAGGGGACTCGAAAGAGAATTGGGTATGTCATGTACATGTACCATGTACCTGCAATGAAAGTAGTCATTATGTATAGCAAACATGTACTAATACATAATATTTCTAAAAATCTCTTGCATATTTGTTTCATATTTTTTAAAATGTATGAATTTTTAAAAATCAGACCTATAAAACTTAATATTCTTCCATTAAAATGTAAACCTCATGATAAATAGGTAGTATCAAAGAGTAACATGTTAAACTTATGCCTTAGTTTATTAGTGCATATTAAAGTTAATAATATACAATTAAGTAGCATATAATTAGATAATGAAAACCAACAAGATATTTGTTGAAATTCCTAAGACTTTATAATCAATTCTTGGAATCTGGCAGCTTGAGAGTCACTCCCTTGTGTTTGGTAATTTCTTTTCCTGCTCGTAAAACTAAATTAGAAACAGCATAATGACTTTTTTGCTTTATTCCTTTAAAATGTAATTTGAGAACATTTTTATTTTATTTTATTTTATTTTGGCTTTTTGAGAGAGGGTCTCACTATGCCGTTTAGGCTGGCCTTGAGCTCACTTTGTAGCCCAGGCTGGTCTCAAACTCTCAACGATCCTCAGCCTCCCGAATGCTGGGATTACAGGCATAGGCCACCACACCCGGCTGAGAACATATTTATTTAAAGATAGTTTGTTTGAAATTTCAAATCTTGTGAATATTCAGTCTACACGCACACACACACACACACGAACACTCTCACATGGATACGTGTATGTATATAGAGGACCCTCAAATTAAAATTATTTAACCAGTGATTTTCCAACTTCATGCTAGTACAAAAGTGATATGAGTTCTAAAGAAATCATATTTCAAATTTTGAATTTTCATCTTCTCCCCAGCTAGTGATATATAGTGTTCCTTGCTATCCTAAGCAGTGACAGCAAGTAGTAGCTGTAGTCATCTATGTGATCACAAGGTAAACCACCAATACTCCATACTACCCTGGGTGACCATTGTTTTTTGGAGTTAAGTGCTCAGTAAATTACATGGAATATTAAACACTTCCTTGTAAAACAGGCTTTGTGTTAGGATAATGTAAGTGTTTTCCTAGGATAATGTAAGCGTAGGACAATGTAAGTATTCAAACATGTTTAATGTAGGTTAGGCAAAGCTAAGCACTAAATGTATCTTCAACTTACAATATTTTCATTTTAAAATGAGTATAAGGGGAACATAACCTTATTTTTAGTGAAAAAAACTTGTACATATAAATGTTTCTGTAGAGTTACACATAAATGTAACCAAACATCACTCATACACACAGATTTGTCACTTACGATGGGATACATTCTGAAAGTGTGTCATTAGGAATTTTATTTATTCTCTGCAAAGTATAAAAATACACAATCTAAAACAACTACAATACCATCAAGCAATACAATCTAATGGGACTATAGTCATGAGAGATGGTGTTGACCAAAGATCACTGTGAAGTTTGTTACTGTATACATGTTTAATATATAACTATTTATATATAACTACATATAGAATTATATATAACTATGTATATATAAATACATATGTAATTTTCTTATCATATATACTTATTTACAGGGAGAGTTTTGTGTATATGTATATTTTAATACATATTTATCCTGCACAGTTTAACATTTTTCAGATTAAAAATTTTTGATTAAGTCCAGTCATGAAATTATAGATTTAATTTAAAACTGTATGTGTTAAAAGTAAAATATCTTTACTTGTGGGGTAAAAGCAGTAACGTATATATTAGTTTTTAAAGCAAAAGTAACTTTTAATTTCTTCAAAATGAAAATTTTAACCTATACATACGCATCAAGCTAGCTTTCTTCAAGTTACTATTCGCCAAACTATTTAAGTAGTGAAAGTTGATAGCTCATTAGCAAATGATTTACTATCAGCACTCCGAGCGCAGTATGGATCCATTCTGGCACCTGTGATTAACTGCCATTCGAAACACATTTCCACAAGGACACTTTGGAAATAATGTTTCTGTGTAAATTTTACTCAGTTGCTCTACTATTTAAGGAAAATTATGAATCAGAATCACAGAATGGATGTACAAAAATATTTGATAATTGCTGACAATCTATTTGCAAATGCTGTTTTGTTGAAACCACTCGTATTTGGCTCTGCAGGTTGTCAGTTATTTCTGGCACTTCATAATTTCTTGGCATAGTTTAACATTCGAGTGGAAAAACAATTTATAAAACTGTCACATCAAATTGGAGAGACTTATCTAAACATAATCTATTTAAAGGAAAAATAAAAAAAAGCAACCACTGAAAAACTGTGGTGGCATATCTCTCATTTAGGAACAGAATGGTTCGCCCAGCATGAACATTTACCCCCACGGAAGCCTGATTCTGATGCCAATGAAACTTCATAAATGAGAACCGGAGGGTCTTAGTAATACCTGAAGAAACTGGAGGCAGGGGAGGAAGTAAATGAAGAAAAATGAAACACAGTGTATTACACTTATGCATATAAAGCACAATTTCAGATAGTCCATTGATAAGTAATTTATTAAAAATATCTCTAATTTCACACATGCAAAAACACTCTAACCCTTTGCTTGTTTTTTAAATTTCTTTTCATTTAGTCAATAGATCATATTGTATAGCATATAAGCAATGGAGTAGCTTTTTCTAATTTGAGTCTTAGAATTATATTGACTTTAGTTAAGATATTTGAATCCCCTGCACCTCAATTTCTTATCTATAAAAGAGATAAAAGTATTTCAATTTTATACAGTTACACAAAATTTAACTGAGGAAATACATGCAAAGCTTTCCAACTACAAACCTTTTCATCTAGCCTCTTTTGACTATTAGAATTCAATATTGCTTCCTCTAGTTTTAATATTCAAAGGATATGAGATGAAAATTTTAATTGATTTTTAGTGAAATCAATACCTGAATTTGTGATTTTATAGAAAATAGCAAAAATGCTTCTTATTAATATCTTTCTTAGTTATGCTATCCTCTTGCAAATCTTGTACAGTGAATGAGACAAATGTATAAGGACTTTTTAATTAGAGTTATACATTTTTTCATTGATTCCACACCTTTTTGATTAAAATGTAATATAGAAAGCAAAATTTAAACAATGCTATTTTAGCATTTTGTTTCTTTTTAAAAAGTTCAATCATTGTAATTATGTTTTTAAAATGAAATCTAAAATTAAGCACTTCATAAGTTAATGTTAATTTTTACAGTATAGTGTGATATTATGAGAATTTAAGTAATAGCAACTGATGGAGGGAATGTTAAATGAGTTTTTAGGTATACTATTATAATATTAAATGAAAATAAATTCCTATAAAGGAAATACATTTTACATTTGTTTTGTTCTCTTTAGTCTTATTAATTGGGTAAAATTCTGGCTATTTCCTGAAACCAAATTGCTTTCTATAATTTTCATGATCTTCTGATTGGTTTCGAAGAACACATAGATTACAATAATAAAGTTATCTGTTTTGTTTTCCAGTGTTCTTTGTGTATAATCATGAAAGAAAACACCAACAACGCAGTGATTGTCTGTTAACTAATAAATAATACATACTGTACCCCTATAGCTACTTTATATTGGAAAACATAGCAACTAATCAGTACTTAAGGTACCTAGTCTTTATTACTAGAGATCCCTGCAGTGAGCTTCCAAACTCCTGTGAGATGTTATTGTACACAGCAAGAAAGAGCAAGAGACAATAGCAAGCAAGGGGGATCTGAGATGACCAGTTGTTTAAGGGTTACAAAAGACCATCAGGCAGCCAGAACCTCAGCATTTACTGATTAAGGAGGGCATTATCAGACTCAAAAAGTGGCAGCAATCTTAAATTAATGAGGGCCTTGCCCTGAAGTATCTTTAGTCTTGCTAGTCTAGGTCTCAGTCTCAGTCTTAGTCTTAGTCTTAGTCTTTTAGTCTTAGTCTTTCTTAATAGTTTTAGTTTCAATTTTAGTAGTCTTAGTTTTAGTCTTAGGAGTTTTATTCTTAATGGGTGGGAGAGGATGACCCACCCCTAATGAGATAATAGGAAATCTCAAAAGGTGATGATTGAGCTTTTCTAACTCAATCTGAGGTGACTAGAAAAAGATACAAAAGGCACAGAGAAAAGGGAGGAAAGAGATAAAAGTTTATTTATGGGCATGGAGAGAACCAATGAACTACACAGGTGTGCTGATTCTCTGAAGACAAAGGCGAGGTGTGAGCTTAAATGTACTCTGATGGGGGAGGGCACAGGGCTGCTGACATAGGCTGTTCAGCAATATGTGGCTGAAGGAGGTAGGAGCATTTGTGGCATGCAGGGGTTTTGGCAAAGGCAGCTAGGAAGAAGAAACCATAGGGGTTTCTGGGAAGAAGGAGCTAGACACCATTATGATTCAGCATTTAGTCTGCCACCATGATGACTGGGCAAGTCTCAGGTGGGGGACCTATCATGTGATACCAAAAATCCCAAACTCTGTTCCTCCCCCAGGGAAGTATGTAAAACTAGCCATTGTGACTGTATCATTCCCAAAGTTTATGATATCTAAATCTTCAAGTTTCTTTCAAAATTACATGCACTTCATTCTCCTGAGCTACCACCTATTTCAAGACATTTCCCAACTTCTGTGAAAAACAAGATTGTCATATTTTTACTTCTTGGCCTGCATTTTTTTCTGTCAGTTTGCTGCGTAGTTTTTAAAGATTTTTGACCAATGGCTACTCCAAAGTTTTACATAGGATCACAACTCAGTAGTGCCACCTGTATTTAAAGAAATTCTAATATTCAGTACACAAAAAAAAACTTTTAAATTTTTCATAAGACTCTACAAGTAATGTGGATTTCTTACAAGAATTAGATATTTTTTGCCAGCTAACATTTTCCTACTGTGTGAATAAAACATATGATCATTTCTTTTTCTTTGCGTCTTTCATTATTTTCAACTAAAATATACTGTGTCCTCCATCTTTGACTTATTCATTTTTTAGATTTTAGTTCATTTTTACCAATAGACAAAAACATAAAACTTGTGTCTTTGACTTATTCTGTTCCATAAAAATGAAAATTTCTACCTTGTCAATGGACTGACAAAATGGACCCTTTAATAATTGTGCTGGTTTTCCTTGTTTTCATTTTGAAATTACAGCAGAGGTCTTATCCTATTTAAATTCATTCAACTATATAATCATTTCCAGTTTTAAAGTGAATATACTTAATTCATTCAAAAAAAGATTTCTCCTGATTTATCATGTATTGTGCAACATCTGATGGGTGAATCATATAAAAACAAAAAGACTATTCTGAAAGGAAATGACAAAATAATTTTAAACTAAAAACATATTCTTTGTGTTCAACAGAATATTCATAAAAATTTAGGGAAAACGGTATTATGTTCATATTACAGAGTAGGAGAATAAAGATTTGAAACTCTGAAGTATGCATCAGACAGGGAAGGTATTTCCTTGGAAGTTTATTGCAAGAGCACATGTGAAATCAAAGCTCCTACATGCGGGGTAAAAATCACGTTTGAGGGGATATAAAAATACATAAAGTTAGAAAGATATTTGGTTGACAGAAACTCCTAGATAGGAATTTTCAAATTATTCCTGTAAAATAATTCATCAATTGTATATTGGGACAAAGAATATGTTAAAATATAAGAAGATACTTCCACTTCTGGGTTTTAGATTCACTGGAAGAAATGGAGGAGAGGGCAAATGACATTAGAAATCCTGAATATAATTACTTGCATTTTAAGAGAGGCTATCAGAGTCAGTAAGAAGTAGTAGAGTGTATTATAGATATACATGGGGGAAACAAGAATTAAATTGTTTCAAAACTTTTAATCCTTGATGATTGTGAATGTGTTGGTACATTAAAACAATGTGGTCAAAGGGGTGAATTTAGAAATGAGGATAAGATTTTGAGGACAGGTTAATGAATACTTTAGGCTCCTATAAGATGATCATTTTGAGGGTAAAAAGTTAGAGTTGTAGATATAATCATAGGGACCATTCACACTTAAGAAGGGTGGAAGACCTGAATTGGATAAGAAAGCAAAAGAAATAGTGCAAAGGAAGAAAGAAAGAGGTTAGAGCAATGCTCTAAAAGAAAGCAACTTAAAAGCAATGAAAAGAGAAAAAACATGAAACAGTACAGAGAGATGAGACTTAATTCATAAAATCATATATTTCCTTGGGAATTTTCCATATCCATGAAGCTTCAGATTGCTTCACTTTTATCTTTAAATTGCCTTTGATGTATTTTAGTAAGAGATCAGTCTACAAGAGCAATGTCATCCTTTTAAAATTTGGACATCAAGGCCATTACAGAAAAGTAAATGGTACTCATCATAATCTGTCTTAGGTAAGAAAATATTTTAATGACTGGTAGATACATTGAGACAGAAGTTAGAATTCTAGTAGGCAGTAAGGACAAGGGGCTCAAATTGGAGTCTACTGAGTCATCACCCTCCAGGGGTCTTATAAAAACACCTTCAAGGTTTCTTGCCACTGTGAGGGACTTTCTCAGAGAAAGACCAGAGCATGACCAATTGGTTTCAGGGCACATGGTCTCAGCATGAACAAGGCATGCACACTACAGTGCAGACCCAGAAAAGTATATAGTCTCCTACAGTGTTGACATCATCTCTCTTACACAATGACCAAAGCTCCCTGACAAACTCTTCAGGAACCCTTAGACAAAGAGCCTTCATGTGCCCTGCCCAGGAGCCCCTCCCACTTAGCCGGAGCTCTACTTCCTCCCCTTTATAAACTCTCTCTCCTATGCCAAGGGTTTCATTCTTTGTCACCATGAGACATAAACCTGGCTTTGCTATATAACAACACATCAATTTAAGTATCAAAAGGTAGTTACATGTTACTCAGAAATGCTTGGTTGCTATACAGTAACTTATATGCAAAAGAGTAAGTTCTAAAAACACTTGTCAAATTAATTATCATATAATAAAAATGGATAGATGTAGGACTTTACCAAAAATTAAGTATTGAAATTAAATACAAAACAAGAAGAAACATTACCCCTTTCACTGACTATGAATATAAGCATATTAAATTAAGGCTGAAATTTTACCTGGTAATATAATTTATATTGAGAAAACTATGAATAACAGTTATTAACATAAAATTTTCCCTACTATTAGTGATTGTAAGTTTTAACAAATATTTTAAGATTTTCATTTTATTAATAAAAAATCAGTATCAAATTTAAAATTGTAACTAGTTGACACATGGTTTACCTTTATATTACAGGGCTTGCAAAGTCTTTATTAAGCTCGATAGCTGGAAATGCCATTTCATATTACCAATAATAGAAGTCGTTTCTGATCTTCATTCCAGTGTGGACACCCTTAGGTCATATTTATTCCTCTGTCACAAAATATTTACTTTACAGATGAACTTGTCTTTCTACTGTGCTAAAATGGAGAAATAACTAGTTTAGAAACGACCAAGTCACTTTAAATATAATGACCCTTGATATGGTTTAGCTATACTGTTGCTAAAATATTTTAAACCCCAAATATTAATTCTAAATATTTTAAATTAAGAAAAACAAAAGAAGAGATTTTGAATTTGGAGGAAATTAATAAATTTTTATGTGCTCATTTTAAGACCATTTGTCCTGACAATAGGTAGAATTGCAAATTAGTTTACCCAGTGTATTTAGCTGTATCTTTGTTTTAGAATTAGCATAATAATGATAATAATAATAATAATACTGGTTTTATGAACTGTGAGTACAGGAAGATATGAATTGGAGAGAGCAACCTGAAAGATAGAAAAGCTACCTGGCCATTCTTTTTCAGATAAAGTCGATTTCTAAATCAGTAAAAAGTGAGTGAAAATATTGCATCAATAAGGAAAAAGAGAGTGGATTAACCAACCAGATGGACCAAATGAGCCTGATAATTAAACGTTAGACAAATATTACTCCCTGTTTACACATTCATCATGGCATTATGCTAAAAAACAAATCATAAAGCTGGCATTGTAAACTAGCAAGGTTATATGGCATAAAATGAAGTAAATAAAATCGTAGGTATAGATACTTTGAGGGTTATTTCTCAAAGAATAGAAATTTCAATTGGAAGATTTTTCAGTAACACAAGTGCCAACATTTTTTGTTTCATTCACGTTGTAAATAACTGCAATTTTAGTAAGACTAAACAGTGGGCTTTAAAACAACTTCTTATTTTCCTCTACTCTATACATATATGATTTTTAAAAAGAATAATTGTAAAGTATAATGCCATTTCAAAGCTAAAAATTTCTATTCCATCTAACCTGAGATTTAATTGTCCAAACTTGAGTGGTAAATAAATTTTTAAAAATCAATGAACTGAAATTATCTTTGGATGCAATTAGCTTACTCTAATAACACGATTTTAAACAGCAAAATATTCCCCAAGGATCCAATTGTTCTTAGAATGAATTTTATTTAACTGCACAATTACATTTTCATTCTTTTAGGCACTGACTCCAAGAAGACAGTGCTATTGATTTCCTCTGCTTTGAAATCTAAATAGTAAAAATCAATGTTTTTGCAGGTGGGTGGGTATGTGTATCGGTGAGTGTGTATGTGTGTGAATTGGTCTGTGAACTTATTTGTCTGTTTCATACAGGAGAAACTAATAAAATCTTTATCTTTGGACATTACTTCAAGATAAACAACAGTTTAGGAAACAGGGTTATAGAAATAAAAAAGTCAGTGATAAGAAGAATGCAATCAAAGCTTGTTATCTAAACCAAGTATCTACTTCTGTAAATGTACTGTTAAAATAAATTTTCAAAAAATACTTCAGTATAAAAACTTGTACATCATACTACATTCGGTGTTTCTTCTATGAGACCCAGACACCCCACAGGCAATGATGGTGAGGTAATTTGGTGTAGATAAATCCAACCTAGTAGGCAGCTAATCCCCCTTTAAAACAATATGATATGTGTGTAAGTGTGTGTGTGTGCATATTTGTGTATGTGTCTGTGAGTCTACAGTCAGGATTCTTGCCTATGGGAAATAACTGGAGAATAATTAATTAGAATATTTTGGAAAACAAGGAAAAATGAAGACTCTTAACAATCAGGTTCAAGCCAAAATCATAAATGGAGAAAGAAACACCATCCTGTTCATGAAGATTTATGTCAAGAAACCACTGAAGGAGTAGAAATTCATAGAAACAATTCTAAACTATCATTTTTATTCTTACTCACCCATTCATAATTCAATGTAAAATAAATTTCTGTTTCTACACAAAAAAGAATCCCCCAAACATAAAACACATAATATAATTAATATGCTTTATAGCATTTGTAACCTTCTCAATTCACAATTCTCTTTTCCTTGGATTGTTTTCTTCATTTGTCTGTTTGTTATTTGAATTGCTGATATGTAATTTTTCTCTACTTTATCAGATTTCTGCTAGACCAATTTGTATTTACTTTGCCTGCACTCCCTTATCTATCACAAGGATTACATTTTCCCTAACCATCAGCCCACTCTTAGTCCTTTTTTGGATGCATTTAAAAGATTCACAGTCCTGAAGCAGTCATAAGAAATTTCAAATTGATTTGTTCTGATATCCATGTAGATGTTCTTCCTAGGAAAGCATAAAAAAAAAAGTCAATGAAAGCATCATAGTAATAAAATATCTATATTTTAAAGTATATTGGTTAGGAGAAAGGATCTGGAAACAGGTTCATTTTAAAACTGGAGTCTGTGTTCCATTACATTATATTTCTGAGCATTTTGGAAAATGTGATCATTATCATGATTGTCAATGTGCCTGAATTAAAAGATGCCCAATAGATTAGTAAGGCACATTCCTGGGTATGGCAGGGTATGTCATGGTAGTGTGACCTTATGTATTATATTTGTTATCTCACCCTTTCTTCCCTAGTATTGTTCCCTGACTTTGCCTCTTGGACACAGTGAATTGAGCAGTGTTTTTCTACCACCCCCTTCCATTGAGATGCTTTTGTCTTGTAGTCAGCTGACCATGGACTGAATGCTCAGAAACCTTGAGCTATGCTTAACCTTTCCCATTTTGAGTTGTGTATGTTGAGTATAGGATCCAGTGATGAAAATATGACTAATACAGGTTACTTAATTTTAGTTTCTTTACACATGCAATGAACAGAATAGTAAGATTGACTCTATGTGTTTTTATGGATATTTGATGTATTATTAAAAAGAAAGAATATAGAATAGCCCAATGTATATTTTTGAGTACCCAGTAGCTGCTGTTTTTACTGTGACTGCTTCTATTTCTACTATTACTGTAAGTAATTTTGAGTCCCACTTTATTTCACAACAATATGCATGAATTTCTTGCTTTATCAGCGTCTGGGTCCTGCAGTAGAAGTAATCATCTTTCTCAGTTTTTTAATCTTTTCATCTGAAGCCTTAGATTCCCTTTGGTGGGCGTAGACTTTTTTGCTCCTTTATGCTGTACTTTGACAACCAAATATAAGTATATAGGATGAAAACAAAGGGATTAAAAATGGCTTTTTTGATTTTTTTCTTTGTTTCATTGCTTGCAGTTGTCTTCTCTGATATGCATGTATCATGCTTTGAATACTTTTTGGTTCCAAAATGAAGAGACAGGAGCAATACTAAAACCAACCTGCAGTAGCTATGAACAAAGACTAAATGAGCCAGGGTAACACAGATACTTCACAAACATTTGAGCAAAAATATATGTTTGTTGTGTAAACTATTGATATTTTGGAAGATTTTTTCTATTTTTTTCTTATCTAAATGATAGATAAACTTGTTCTACCATAAACAAACTAAAATAGTGTCCCTAGCCTATGAGCTTACTAGCAGGCAGAGTGAAAATATTTGAAGTTAGAGAATATAACCCATATCATATTATGATCTGGAGAAATATTTGGTTAAGCTGTAGCTTGTGATATCTTTTCCCACAATAAACTTTTGTGTTTCCAAATAAAATTTGAGAAATGTGAACTGGCTTGTATTAACTTAATTTTATAAAATACAGTAATCATGAGATATGTATAGTGAATAATGAGATTGATTGTGTACAAGCATAATTGATAAGGAGTGTAGAGGTCCTTAGAAATTCTAGAAATTTTGTGTTGCAAAGTGGAAATATTTTGCTATAAATCTGAGGTATGTATTATCAAGACACATATTTGCAATAAAGATCAAATCACTGATATGACTGATAACTCATTTAGTTAAAATTTCCAATTCAACTAATAGGAAAAGGAGCACACAAAAATTTTCCTAAATGAGACTAACAGTACAAGCTCCTTAGAAGTCTAACACACTGGAAACGCTTGCGTTTTTCACTATAATAGATTTGCAATTATAATTCACAAGATTGAGTACACAATTTTTTGATGAAATAGGAATGCGAAAACTATTGACAGATTTAAGATAGACTTGACTAATCAGGGTATAAAAGGATGTAGGAATTCTCATCCTTCTACCATTGAAAGGCAAATTAAAATTGATACATAGCAAACAAATTGAGTGTGTGCCCTTATCTAAGGTCCTCTTCAGAATGTGGCAAAGAAGGATGAGAATAAGTCAAAAGATTTCTCAGAAGACAAAGTTGAGAGCTAGAGATCTTAGTCTTGGAAGCAAGAGAATAGACGTTTATTCAAGAATAATTTCCGCCCTCAGGAAAGGGAAACCACAGGTACCTGCCAAGTTTGTAATTATTATGGTTCAATGATTAATATATGTTACCATTTGCTCCCCCGTGGCAGGCAGGTAAGTGAAGTGCTTTCTTGTGTATAAAAGTTTAGTAACTTAAATAATAGTAAACACTTTAAAATCAAAATTATTGCAAAAATATCAAAACTATCAAATATCAAATTGTATAAAAACCAGCACATATATCAAAAAATCAAAACTTAGCATTAGGATTAGTGTTACTGAATTGTTTTTTTAATCTTAGACTAAAATAGTCTTCTTTTTGTTGCTCTTACTATTTCTGACATTAATAAAATAGTGATATTTTGTTTATTATTTTTCTTTTTAAAATTTAGTTTTAAAAAAAGCTTAGTTTGATAACTGAGATAATTGGCATTTTATGAAATTTTTACCCTAGCCGAGTGCCTCTTCCTATAGCCCTTTCCCTGCTTCTTTTTGAGTAAAAAAGTTTACTTGCACTCTTCTGATTCTGTTTTACATTTTATGAGAACAAGGCATATAGAAGAGGCAAAAGAATTCATTTACTCTTCCAATTAAGAGAAACACCTTAAAATAGATTATAATATCTTGAATTTCAAGCCAGGTTGGCTGAGGTCTTTGGATTTCACTTAGAGTGGTAAATGTGTGCTGCTTAAAGGTGGATAAATAATTGGGAAGAAAACCAAAATATACGGTTTAAAATTTTAACAATCATTTCCATCTTAAGTATTCCATAAATGCAAGGCTTGTGTATTAAACACTAGTCCCCAGAGGTGGGCTTTAAGAGGCAGTGGAAACACTCAGGGAGTGCTTTAGGTTACTGGGCTCAGCTTTTGGAATCGTGAGAACCTAGCGCTCTTTTCCTCTCTCTCTTTTACATCCCTAGCATGCATTGAACGGTTTTGCTTCATCTGCTTCAAGGATGTGCTGTTCACCCATCAGAGGGATAAATAAAAATTTAAGTCTGCCTCATCATAGATCAAAAATCACTAAACTGTAAGTCAAAACAAAATTTTTCTCTTTATAAGCTAATTAGATCAGATAATTGTTAAAGCAACAGAAAGCTGATACATGCAGATAATGTATTTTGCAAACAATTCTGCCTTCCAATGTCTATTGTGCTTTTGACATGACTTTTAGTCAACAGATTATGAGTGAAATGACTGAAAAAGAGAGGGCTTACTGTGTTTGCCCAGTTTGGATAGTGCTTATATGCTGAGCATATGGATCATACTAAAATAATGTTTGAATTGATATTGAGCCTGTTGATACATTTGACTGGCCAACAGACACAATATATTAAGTCATTGAAAAAGTCAAAATCAAGGGATATAGGTCACAGTTGGATGAATTAATTAAGTTCAAGAGGTAAGAGATCTTTGAGCAGAGATAGGAAGAATGAGAGTACATTTGGATATTTGTGGCATTTACATTTTCAGGGAAAAATACTCCCTATCTTTGCAGCAAATAGTAACAAGACCATATGATGATAATGAAGTTGAGAGATGTTGGGCTTAAATTTTGAGAAGATTATTCATACATTTGAATTAGACATTGTTAGACAAAATGGAGAAATCTCTACTATTTGCCCTTGTGATGATACTTTCAACAAAATAATCCCAGTGCTTCAATCAGCAATTACATAACTCTCACTCATACATCTTTGGGTTCACCAAGCTTGCATATTTAGTCATCACACCTACTGGTGAGTAAAGTTTGATTGTTTCCATGTGTGGATTATTCTGGCATCAGAGGTTCCATGAGTTATTTACAGAGGATGGAAGCATAAGCGAACCATCCAAACTATTCAAGCACAGTAAGGCCTCTCTTCTTGGGTCATATCTGCCTTTAATCTGTTGACTAAAACAGATCAAAAGCACAC
>RJWT010011033.1:0-23634 GCA_004365215.1 Cuniculus paca | reverse complement strand
CTTCTTTGAGTTATCTAGTAGCTGTTGAATTGTTACTTCCTGAGTCCTTGTTATTTTTAAGTGATCTTTCCTTTTGTGATCATAAGCTGCAAACCTGTCTTCAAGATTTGAAAGTCTATCTTCAGTTTCTTTCAAGTGATTTTGCCAGCTTTCAGTGGAGTTTTAATTTTGTGGATATCTCTTTGAATCTGTTTCATGCATTCTAATTCTCTCTTATATTGTTCTTTCATGGTTTCCCTCATTTTCCTATGCTCCTCTATTTTTTTTAATCTGTGTCTTCTTTAGTGATGCTTAGTAATTCTTTTATTATGTTTTTCATTTCTTCTTTTACCTGGGTTAGAGTTTCTGTTCTAATTTCTCTTACAGCTTCATGAAGTTGTTTCTTCATTTCAGTTGATATCATTTCAGTCATTTCAGGTGTGTGATTCTCGAACTCCTCCATTTTTACCTCTCATGGACTTGCACTGCTTGGGTAGGATGCCAGAGATTGACCTGTCCCTCTTCATCTTGGCATATTCTCAATTTCTTCCGCACCCCTGGGTAGTGTGGTCCCTGGCCCCCCGGCACTGGCCACAACTTCTCCAAAGAGAGACTGTTCAGCTTTTCTTGCCAGTGCTCGCTACGCACATCTAACTGTGGGCTTCTGTGCCTTTGCACTGAGCTTGGTACTGACCCATCCGGAGTTTGCACAGGAGCAAACCTGGCCAGGGCCTGTGAATCTAAGCTGTTTAGGAACCTACATGATGTTGTCTGGAACACGCGTGGGAGTGAAACTCGGTGCAAACAACTTCTGCGGGTCCACTCACAACCTGGAGCTGCCAGAGAACTGTTAGGTTTTTCTGGCCAGTACTGGCTATGGGTATCCGATGGTGGGCACCTGTGCCTCAGCTCTGAGCTGGGTAGCAGCGCACAAGGGTCCCTAGCATTTGTACAGGAGTGTAGTTGACCAGGGCCTGTGGATCTATGCTATTTAGGAACCTACATGATGTTGTCTGGAACGCGCATGGGAGCAGAACTGAAAAACTACTATTAAATAGGAGAATATTCTCTGTCTTACATGCTACCTCCCACCCATATACATAATTCCCTGTTTGTTGTATATCATTGTATCAATCACCACTTTGATTAAACTATTATTCACTGTTAACCTTATTATTTAGAGCTTAGTCATGTAATTACTATGATGATTAAATTTTATTTTGACTAAAGTTAACAATTTCCCCATTTTTTCTGAGTTTCAATGTACCTGTCAGTAATTCATACCATACTTTACACTGGAGGCATAAATCTCCTATGTCTAGGTTACAACAGACTTAGCTAGATTAGTGCTATCTTTTACTCCTGGAGTTATCTGTCCCCTTGACTGAATCTGTACTGATGCATATTATTCATCTATGAAAATTTTCTTTTCTTACCTTCATTCTAAATTAGTAGTTCAGGCAGCAAACAGAAATTTAGTGGGCACCTTGCTCCGAATACTTTGAAAGTATTGCTCCATTGTCTTTTTCATTACAAATCTACTTTTTAGCTTCATTCACAACAGCATCAAGAAAAATTAAATAGCAGGTACTAACCTAACTAAGAAAATGAAAGACCTCTATAATAAAAACTGCAGTACTGTGGAAAATGAAATTGAAGATGACATCAGAAAAGAGAAAGATATTCCCTGTTCCTGGATAGGCAGAACCAATATAGCCAAAGTGGCAATATATCCAAAAGTGATATACAGATTTAATTCAAACCTAATAAAAATTGCAATAATATTCTTCACAGAACTAGAGAAAACATTCCTAAAATTCATATGAAATCAGAATAGATCCAGGATAGCAAAATCAATTCTAGGTAAATAGAGCAAAGTGGGAGGCATCACTATCACAGACCTGAGGTTATATTACAAAACCACTGTGATAAAAACAGCACAGTAGTGGCACAAAAAACACATGAGGATTAAGGGAACAGAAGAGTATATGTAGAAACAACCCCAAATACACTCAACTATTTGATGTTTGACAAAGGAGCCAAAAACACATATCAGAGGGAAGATAGACTCTTTAATAAATAATGTTGAGAAAACTGGCTATCTGCATGCAGATTGAATCTAGTCCTATAGCTCTCACCATATACAAATTAAAATTTAAAAAGGGCAAAGAACTAAATGTTAAGCCAGAAACACTTGACCTGCTGGAAGTTAAAATAGGTAAAACTCTTGAAGTCATAGGTGTAGGTAAGAACTTTTTGAACAGAACACTAATTGAACAGGAAATAGTTCCGAGAATCAGTGGGATCATACCAAATTAAAAAGCTTCTTCAGAGAAAAAGAAACAACTAATACTGAAAAACAACTAAGACTGAAAAAACAACCTGCAGAATGGGAAAATTTTTTCTTAGAGATTCCTCAGGCAGAAGACTGTAAAGAACTAAAAAAAAATCAACTCCCCCTACAAACTCAGTCGAAAACTAGGCAAATGAAATGAATAGTCCCTCATAGAAGAAGTACAAGTGACCAATAATTGCATGAAGAAATGCTTAATATCACTGGCCATCAGAGAAATGCAAATTAAAGCAACAGTTAGATACCATCTTACTCCAGAAAGAATTGCCATCATCAAGAAATGAAATAATAACAAATACTGAGGAGGCTGCTGGAAAGAAAGAATCCTTCTACACTCTTGGTGGGAATGTAATTTAGTACAACCTGTATGGAAATCAGTGTGAAAATTACTAAAAAAACCCTGAAACTAAAAATTCCATTTGACTCAGATATTTCCCTTCTAGCTATCTTCCCTTAAGAGTTAAAAACATCATAATATAATGACACAAGAATATCCATGTTTATAGAACAATTCACAATAGCCCATAAGTGGCCTACATATCTAACAACAGATGAATGGATAAAGAAAATGTGATATTTATAGACAATGGAGTACTACTGTACTATAAAGAAAGATAAACTTTCTTTTGTAGGGAAATAGACATACCTTGAGACCATAAAATTAAGTGAACTAAATCAGTCATACAAACTTTAATATTACATGGTTTCTCTTATATGAGAAACCTACAGTAAAAATAAAAGGCAAAATAAAAGATAAATAATGAGAAGTAGGATGAAAGAACTTTCTCAAATGTGAAGAGGGTTCAAGACATGGAGGGAAGCAGAGAGTTGGGGAAAGGAACACAGAGGTAGGGGATAAAAAAGAAATTAGGATGTGTTATGCACATGTACAAACTTTATGCAAGGAATGTAAATATTACATATTGCAAACATGTACCAAAAAGGAAGGAGATCAAGAAATGGGTGGAGGGAGACAAGGGAAAGGAGATGAAAAAGGGAATAACATGTGTTATGTACATGCACCAACTTCCTGCAAAGAGTGTAAACATCATGTAGTACAGACATGTACTAGTAAGTTAAAATTTTAAAAAATCACAAAGAGCAAAAAATAAATAATCACACTACGCAATCTACAGCTTGAAAACTTTAATGACAGTTTTCACACAAGTAGAAAAAAGTCTGAGAATTTATCTAGAACTTTTTGCAAACTGAAACCAAAGTGATCATGACTAAGAAGAATGAAACTGGAGTCTTCACAAGGCTTGATTTCAAAGTACATTATAAAATTCCAATAATTCAAGTAGTATACTAGTGTTATACATATACTTAAAGTAATGGAACAGAATAAAGAGCCCAGGCATAAATCTATGGTTATAGGATCTACTACTCTTTGACAAGAGTACCAAGGATACACAATGAAGGGAGGATAATCTCTTTAGTAAACAGTGTTGAAAATACTGGATTTCCACATGCAAACAAACTGTGCCCCTATTTTAACATCATTTATACAAATTAGCCTCAAATTGATTAGAAACTTAGATATAAGCTCTGAGACCAACTTGTGTAAGGAAACTCTGGAGATAAGCTATTCGAAATTGGATTTGACAATGATGTTTTTGGATATAACAAAAGCAAAACAAGTGAAGCTCCATCACATGACAAAGCACAGTAGAAAAGGAAATAAACAACAAAGTCACACACAGTCAAATATTCCACTTAATAATGAGCACAATTCTGGATAGATTTTTCTCAAAGGAGATATACAAATTGGCAACAGGTACATGGAAGGATCATCACTAATCATCAGGGAAATGCAAATCAAAACCACAATGAAATGTTTCTTCACACTTGTTAACATAGCCATAATCAAAAGAAGAGATAAATTTTGGTGGAAAAGTGGAGAAAAAGGAGCCTTGGTACACTGTTTGTGATAATGTAAACTGGTGAAGCCATTATGGGAACCAGTATGAAAGTTCCTCAAAAATTAAATTTAGAGTTATTGGATGATCCAACAACCCCACCCTTGAGTGTTTATCTGAAAATAAAATCAGTACTAGAAAGACATATCTACACTCCTATATTCATTGAAGTATTATTCACAATAGCCAAAATATGAATAATATTTAAGTATCTTTTAGTGGATGAATCAATAAAGAAAACACAGCATAGTATGTGATGAAATATTATGCAGCCATAAAATAAACAAAGAAAATCTTACCATTTGCAGAAACATAGATATACCTAGAGGACATTGTTTAGTGAAATAAACTAGGCATAAAAAGACAAGTACTGTATGGTAAATTTATACATGAAATTTTGAAAAGGGAATTCATAGAAACAGAAAGTATTAAAGTTCATAAACTTTCAGCTACAAAGATTTGAGAAAAGAGAGATATTAAAGTTCATAAACTTTCAGTTACAAAATGGATTGGTCTAAGAATTTAATTTATAGCATGGTAGCTCTGGTTAATCCTATCTTACATACTTGCCATTTGCTAGGAGAACAGATCTTCAGCATTCTCACAAATAAAATAGTTAATAAATAAATAAATAATTATGTAAGACATAGCTATGCTAATTAACTTGAATATAATAATCATTTTATGTGGGGAGCAGCTGAAGATCAATCCATCCCATGTGGGGCTAGAGCAAGGCTAGTCTCAAGAGCAGAGAACACCTGAGGCAAGTCACATGGATAAGCTGCTCTAGTCTCAAGAACACTGGGAGCCTGGATAAAGTCTCAGGCAGAGAGATTTCCTGCAATACTCCATCTCTAAAGTGCATAAATAAACGCTCCTTCCTCTCACACTTCCCCCCACCCCGCTTCTTCCTACTTCCCATCAGGAGAGAGAGCTCCACAGGACCTCAGTTTTCTGTATTCCGACTCTTGTCCTTTTTCTCCATCCTCTCATCATCTTCACCCTGGGAACATCGACCGTTGCATGGGACGTGGCAGTTTTACAATGTGTGTGCATATCAAATCATCATATTGTGAATTTTAAATACACACAATTTTATTTGCCAATTACTAAGGGTGATCAAAGTGTATGTTATATTTTTAAATAAAAACTTTTATTACAATAAAAGGCACATTGCATTCACCTTTCTTAACATACTCTCCTTTGCTTTTAACACATTTACATCATTGTTCTTACCACTTTCTGAAGAAGTTCTGAAAATCTTCTTTCCTCAGTGTCTTTATGAGGTGTGATCCAAAATATACAGAGTGCTGCTGACAGTGACCATCTAAAGGAAAGGCAGGCTCATAAAAACTTTGCAGTGTATCTTCATCTACCTTATTTACTGGAACTGGCATGATGTGACTTCAGGCTCTTCTCTGAAGTCAAAATGACCATGAAAAGTAAATATTTTAAATTGATTCAGAACATGGGAGCATCCACAACAATGCAACTGAAGACACTCACAAAGGAGGGCTTCCAGAATTACTTCAGAAAATATTAAGAACTATGGTGTAACTGTGTTAAAAGCAAGGGAAGGACAGTATTTTGTGGGGGTTTAATGATAGTATTTTACTATAAGAAAAATAAAATTCACAGTATTTTTGATTATACCATGTATACCTCAATAATGTTGAAAAAAGGATGATGTGTGTTTGGATATGTATTTGTATTTACTTCAGTGAAAATTCATTGCATCTGTCTTTGGAGCATTAAAGATGTGAAGAACACACAGATGAAAATATTTTTTTAAAGAAATTTACAATTCAGAAATTAATTTATGGTAGAGAAGAGGAGAGAAATGATTTCAACCTAAGAAAAAGTGGGAAAAATTGCATTGCGGATGTGTGATAATGAGGATCGTCATAACATTGCTACTTTGAAAACTCCCTATTTCTTCTCTTGGAACTATTAGAAAGCTGAACAGAGCTTTATTCTCTAATGTGGGAACAGAAAAATAGAAAGAAAGTTCCCTCTGTGTAAAAGGAGACACGAGTACCAACACTGTGCCTACTTGGAAGATTAGGACTGTATTTCTTAAGTGCCTACAAGGGGCATGGAACACAGTTGCACAGTGGCTTGTGCTCACCCTAAAGAAATGGGTGGTTTAGTGCATGATGTGATTCTGGCAGCTTTTTCTTTTTCTGCACTGGGGATGGAACATAGGACCTTGAATATGCTACTCAAATGCACCACTGCTGAGCCAAGCCCTCTGGGTGTTGTTTACAATGCTTACCCTCTCTGTCTTCTAACAGTTCAAGCACTTGTTCTCAAAAAATTTAGATTCAGTGGTACTACATGTAACTATGTAATGTATTGGGACACAGAAGTAAGCCCTTAGGAAGTTCCAGGGAGCAGTTAAGTTCAGTTAAATAATAGAGGCAAGTGTTCAAAGAGGGCTCAGAGGTCATTTTTGTTGTGGTTGTTGTTTTTCTCCCTAATTCCTTTGGTATTTGTGATGGAATACTACTCAACATCTGCATGAACATTTGTATGATTTGAGAACTTACTATTTTCAAGGAAAGCCTGTCACTTGTAGAACAGTACACATTATTAAGAAGTCTGTTTTCATTTGAAACTGAAGTCATTCAAGCATACACTATTTTCTTGAATATTATAAAATTCCAATTCTTTTTTTACAATATGCAAGAACATTGAATTCCAATATTTAAACTCAACCTTGAGGAAACTCCTCGTGAAACAAATATACACTTGTTTTCCATTATTTCCAATAATCTACTTTAAACTTAGGCTTTAGTTTCAATAGCAGCTTTGTATTCCACTAGGCTAAAAGCAATGACATACATTTCTAGACAAGAACAGAAAATACTAATATTTCAATTCCCAGTCACCCTAGCAGCACTGAAGAATAAAAGCCCAGCTTTTCAAATAAAATGGTTTTCATGAAAAGGCAGCTTTTCCGTTTTTATACAGAAGGGTTTCTGAAAATTAACTGATAAGTATTTATTGAGTGCCTAATGCTTGTTCAGACAAGCAGTGTTGGAATTCAAAGAGGTGAAATAGTTGGGCTCAGTCTCAAGGAGCTTGCTGTCTAGCAAAGATGACAATGGCATATATTTGAATTGAAATCAAATACTGCAGAGCAACTTTTTCTTAACACTTAAGAAACCCTTTTAGCAGTTTCTGATTAAGAAAAAGTTGACCTATGGAATGAATCCAAATCGAAAAATATTTACCGACAAGTGCTGTTTTACACTACACTAGTATATTTATAAGTTTGGAAAGAGTACCTTCCTTCTCTTGTTGTGTCATATCTATTTTGTCTAGGTCATTTCTGTATAATAAAAAAAATGCAAGCCATATGTATAATTATGAAATTTCTAGTAACCATATTAAGAAACAGGTGCCATTCCTTTTAATAATTACTATTGAACCCATGACATCTAAAGTATTACCATTTCAATGTTATTCACATGAAATTTAAGGAGTATTTTCATTATTAAGCTTTTATCAGTAATATCAGTTTGGAATTTATAAAATTTATATTGACAAAGACATACTCAAGTTATCCCACCTTTTTCCAATGACAATGTCTTGTATTTGCTTTAAAATTAAAATTAAGTAAAAATTAACAATGTAGTTTCCCAATTGCCTGGCTATAATTAAAGTATCAAAGGGTCATATGTAGCTAATTGCTGCCATATTGTATAATGTAAGTCTAGATGATAAAGTCATGCTGAGGGTGTTAGTATTAGATGCCTTTATAATTTAGTAAGAATCTAAGGAAATTTTGTGGTTTTCTGTAAATGTCTTTTACAGTTCACTTCAAAAATACACTTATTATGGTATAAAATATATACAAAAAAGTATATATCTCAGTGAATGATAAACAGATTTATGTAACCATTCTATACTACACAAAGTCTTCTCATGTCTCCTCCTGGTTATCAACACCCCTTCCAGATAAACACTGTCATTTCTTTATTTTTTATTTTTAAAGAGAATAAAACAATACAAAACAGAACAAAACAAATCAGAACAGAACAATGCAAATAACACTCAACCTCACAATAAGACAATAGGAAATCAACAGTAGCTACCATAAGGTCTCTTGTTTTCTTTGTAATAGCTGTCCATACCTTCACACACAATACAATCCAACAAAACAAAATAGTATAAAACCAATCAAAACAATAGAATGAGAACATTATGGGACTTCAAAACAAAACAATACAAAATCAACAATGGCTTCCCTAGTGTTTCTTGTTCTCTTCAAAATAGCTGTCCATACCCTCATACACAGTGAGTTCAAATAATAAGAAAACAGACTAAAACCAATCAAAACAAAAGAATGAAAGCATTACAAGACTTCAAAACCAGATAACAGGAAATGGACAATGGTTAGTCTAATGTCTCTTTTTCTTCAAAATAGCTGTTCATATCATCATTTATAATAAAATCAAGCAAAACAAAACAGAGTAAAGCCAATTAAACAGAAGAATGAAAGCATTATAGGACTACGAAATGAGAAAATAGGAAACCAGCCATGATTACCATAATACAACCCATTATGTTCAAATTAACTGCCCATACCATCTGACACGGTAAAATCTAACAAAACAAGAATGAACAGAACCAACCCTAACAAAATTGTGAAAATATTACAAGAGTTCAAGACAAGACAATAAGAAATTAATATTGGTTACCACCTTCTCCTCCTAGATGTTACATCACCTATCACTTTTATAATATCTATTATGTTTTTGGATCCCACTAACTCCTGTTTTTTATATTAGTGTTCACTCATATGAGTTCAAACTGTTTCACTCATGAACATGATCTCCAGTTGCAGCCAAAGAACCTCAAGATTATCCTACTTTGTAGCTGGGTAGCTTTCCATTGTATGAAAATGTCATATCTTTCTTATCTGTTCTACTGTTTCTGGGCTAAATATCCTTGCTTTTTTTTGGTCTTCTGTCACAAGGAACAATTGTTTTCTCACTTTTAATTTTCAGTCTGTGAATTTCCTTTTGAGTTAAATGTGTTTCTTACATACTGCATATTAATAGATCTTGTTTCTTGATCCACTCTCCCTTTGTTTCTTTTTATTGCTTAATTGGGGCCATCTACATGACTGGTTACAACCAGCAAACATTGGTTTGTTTCTGCCATGCTGTCCTCCTGTTGTTGGCCTTCTGCTTTTCCTCTTAATTTGATTGCCTGTCTTGTTTGGTAGTTCTCCTCTGCTGCCGTTCCTGGAACCATGGTCATCTTTATCTCTCTCTAGAACATCCTTCGGCATTCTCTGTAAGGTTGATTTGGTGGTCATGAATTCCTTCAGGTGTTCTTTGTCATGGAAGTATCTTATTTTTCCATCCATTTTGAAAGACAGTTTTGCAGGGTACATCAGTCTGGGTTGGAAGTTGTTTTCTTTCAGGACTTGCAATACTTCACTCCAAACTCTTCTTGACTTGATAGTTTGTGTTGAGAAATCTGTTGTGATTCTGATGGGTTTTCCATTGTAGGTGATCTGTTTCTTTTCTCTAACAGTTTTTAATATTCTGTTCTTGTGCTGAATTTCTGGGGTCATGATTATTATATGTCTGGGTGTAGATTTACTTTGGTTATGGCTAGTTGGGGTTCTATATGCCTCAGTTATCTGTATACCAGATCCTTTCCCCATGTTTGGGAAGTTTTTTGCTATTATTTCTGTAAATAACATTTTTATTTCATTTGTGTTGACCCTTGCTTCTTCATTACTGCCTATCACTCTTAAATTATTTCTATTTGCATCATCCTGCAGCCGTTGAATTGTCATTTCCTGATTCCTTGTTATTTTTAAAAAATCTTTCCTTGCATGATCGCTAGCTGCAATCCTGTGTCCAAGGTCTGAAAGTCTATCTTCAGCCTCTTTCAAGTGGTTTTGCCAGCTTTTGATTGACTTTTGAATTTCCTGGATATCTTTTTGAATTGTTTCATGCATTGTAATTCCTATCTATATTGCTCATTCAAGGTTTCCAACATTTTCTTATGCTCTTCTTTTTTATGTAAGTCTTCTTTACATATGGTTAGGAATTCTTTCATTATGTTTTTCATTTCTTCTTTCACCTGATACATTATTTCTGATCTGATTACTTTTACAGTCTCATGAAGCTGTTTCTTTATTTCTGTTGTTATCCTCTCTGAGATTTTAGATGTGTGACTTACATTTTCTTCCATGACTGTATCTCCTAGATTTGTTCTGTGTGGGCTGGAGGTCTGAGATTGCCTTTTGCTCCTTCCTCTTATCATTCTCCTGGGTTCCTCCCAACAAGCTTGTTGTAGGGTCCCAGGCACTTCCCAGAATGGCTGCCCCACAATGGTATAGGGGAATGGGACAGGCACCTGGGTTCCTCTGACCCCAGGTTTACAGGGAGGTAGCAGGGTGTGAGGTGGTCTTCTCTAGAACTGTGCAGCTATACTGGGGCTTTCCCAATGGCCGGGGGTGCATGGTGGAGGGGCTGCTTCTCTCAGCCTATGCATCTACCCTGGGACTCCTGTGATGGTGGCAGGCACACAGGGGTGTGTTTGTCTGATTCTCCCAGTGGGTGATGGCTACCTGAAGGGAGCAAGGGCCTCCAATAGTGGCCTGTGGGCACACGGGGCACACTTGGCTGTGTGTCCCTGCTCCCACTGGCTGCCAGGAAGCAAGCCTTCTACTGTCAGTGGAGGTGGGAAGCAGTGGATTTGCTTTCTCTCTCCATGCACCACCTGGCTGCAGGTAGCTTCTTCCCACGACAAGGACCAGTGGGCAGAGGTGGATGATCTGCCTCTCTCCACCACTGTCATTTCTATCAGAGCAGATTTCTCTGTAAATTTTATTAGCTAGAAATACAGGGGTACAATTTTCCTCATCATTATATTAATGAGATTCATTCATAACTTTGTATTAAGCAGTAGTATATTCATTGATATTACTTAGATTATTCTTTCACAAGTATATATCTGATTTATCTATCCACCCTACCAATGAAATATTCCAAAAGTACTTTTTTATTGTTTCCAATTTTTACTGGAATCTTGAGCTATGCTACATTTTGCACTATTATACATGTAGTTTTGCCAGTTGTGGAACTGTAGAAGATAAGTGACTTTAACAGTCATAAGCAAATGTTACAGAATGGTTGGGCCAATTAGCACTCTCAACAAAATTTAATGATGAAAAGTTCCCATTGTTCTTTATCTTTGGTAACCTCAATTCTTTATATTAATTGTACTTATTTTTGTAACTGTGACATCTTGCCTGAATTTCTCTGATCATTAATGAAATAGGACACATTTTTGTATATTTTTATCTATTTGGAGACCTTGTTTTAGGAACCGATATTTCAAGTCTTTTGCTTATTTCATTTCTCCTGAGTTGTCTTTCATGATTGATTTGTAGTTTTTGTTTACATATTTTGGATATGCATTCTCATTGTATGTTTATATTGCAAATGTCTTCTCCCAGTTTGTGGCATGTATTTGCACCCTCTTGGTAACACTTTTTGATGAAGAGAAGTTACTGATTCAAATAGAGTCCAAATTATCAGTATTTTATGTTGTGTGAAACTTACACTTTGTGTGCAACTTAAAAAGTTCTTTATGACTTCAAAGTCATGAATATATTTCCCTGCATTACTGCGTGAAAGCCTTATGATTAAAATTACTAACGTAAGTACAATTTATGTGGAATTCAGTTTGCATGTGCTATTATGTAAAAGTCAATATTAATTTTTTCCAATATGAATATCCAAATCACTCAGCATAATTTATTGAAAAGGTAATCTTTTCTTCACTCTATTCATCTTTATTAAGAATCAAATGTTCATTTTTTGGTAGTCTGTTTCTGGACTTTTTATTCCCTTCTGTTCTTTTATTCCACTGGTTTGTTTGATTATCTTTTGCTGTTCCCTTACTCCCTTGATAACTGTAACATTGTAATAAGATATTTTTGGTAGTAAAAGTCTGCAAACTTTGTTAATTTAAAGAGTTTTATTAATCATAGCCTATAGTATTTTCATATGTACATTTCAGAGCCAACTTAACAAGTTACTAACGTCTACAAAATAACTTTCCGGGAATTTTTAATTGAGATTACATTCCATCTATAGAACAATTTTAGGGACAATTGATGTCCTTTTTTTTTTTTTTAACCTTTTTTCTTTTTTCAAATCCATTTTTTTATAGATAAAAAGAAAGAAAAAGAAGAAGAAGAAAAAAATTACAACAAAATTTTAAAGTACATCATTCAGGGTCTGACATCTAATTTTTATTATTTTGTATTTCTTTAAATTATTGGTATATATTTGTGATATATAATCACTACGCTAATCTTGGGGAATTGGTATATGTACATATCACATCTTATTTATTTTTACTTCTTCTTCCCCTATCTACTCTTCCCTCTTTCCCAATTTTTATAGCATCAAATCTTCTAATCCATGATCACGGCATGCCTACTTATTTAGATTTTCATTAAATTCTATCAATATCTTTTTTGTAATTGTTGATAGAATTGTCTTGAACATGATTTGTTAGATTAATGGTTAGGTATCTCTTTTATAATATTTTAAAAATTAATATAATTCAATATTTTCTCATCATTGTTTTATTGTTAATACATAGAAGTATGATTAATAATTGATTAAAAAGCTATTAAAATTCATTTCTTTACAATAATTTTTTTATATATTAACTTATATTGCCCACAAGTAACAGCTGTTTCATTATTCAAGTTTCAATTCTTATGGTTCTTTCTAATTTGACTTTTTGCATCTCCTGGCCCTCTGAAAAAAGGATGGCAGAAGGCATTCTTGTTTTGTTTCTGACAACAAAGGAAATTGTGATGATGACAGAGTTTTTCTAAATGTATCTTTTCAGATGAACAAAATAGTGCTTCAGTAGTTTTAAAGGAGCTTTTATCATATTCTGGGTTTTTTAATTTTTGCTATGTAGTAAGAGTTTTTTTCTTAATTGTAGTGTGAGTTTTTTTCTTAATTTTGTTAGTACAGTGAATTAGAATGACTGGTTTTTAGAATGTCATTCTAACATTGATTTTCTGATATAAACCTTGGTCATTGTGCTTTTTATTTTTTATGTCACTGGATGTATCAATTTGCTATTATTTTATTTAGTATCTTTTACATGAGGAAGATTGTCTTTTAAAGTCATTATCAGGTTTTTCTTTTTAAAACTGATGTTATACTCTATATTTGTCACTTTCCTCTTGCTGAGAAAAAATATCCAAAAACTACAATTTAAAAGAGAAGAGGTTTATTTGGCTCATAGTTCACAGTGAGTTCAGTCTAAAGTTGGTTTGCTCCAAGACAGAAACAAATGAGGGAAATAATCTGGCTGAGAATAATTGCTCATTCCCAGAAGGCAGTGCGAGCGCGAGAGAGAGAAAGCTAGAGAGAGAGAGAAAGAGAGAGAAACAAGCTCTCTAAGGTCACAATCCTGTTAATGTACCTACAAACAGAATATTTATCTATGAACTCATCAATGGATTAAACTAACAATAAGTATATTTTCCCAGGACTTAGTTATCTTACAAAAGCCCCACCTCTGTATATGAGACATTGGGAGACATTTTAGAGTTTATATTCTGTTCTTGGCCATCAAAAACCTTCTGTCTGCCTCACTATGCAAAATATGTTTAGTCCTCCTTTAAGAGTCACCACATCATAACAGTTCCAACGTTCTTGACAAGTCCAAGTTCAAAGTCTCTTCTGATACTTCAGGCAAACTTTTATCTGTGAGCCATTCTAAAATTCAAAAATTAAATTAGATACTTCCAACATACAGTGACATAGAATAAACATTCCTATTCCAAAATGGAGAAATAGTAGAATACAAAAGAATCAAAATGAAGCAAAACTGAAATCCAGCAGGACAAACATTAAATCCTTCAGCTCCATGCCCAGCATCCTTAGCAGGTATGATGAAGTGTGAACTCCAAAGGGATGGGGAAGCCCTGTTCTATGCCCTTGTTACTTGTTGCCCATAAGGCCTTTCTCTTGGACTAACTCCACTCATTGCCTGTGGTTTTCCTTAGCAGATATTCCATGTTCCAGCATCTCCAACATTCTTGTGTCTCCACTGTACATTTGTTATCATGATCATAGCTTCATGGATTGCCTTCTCAAAAGCATACTGCTTAGCCTCCCAGGCCTTCTTTTGAAATCTAGGTGGAAATCTTTCTGACCCCACAACCCTTGCATTCTACAAAAACTAGCACCATGTGAATGATGCCAAACTCTGCTACCAGCTTGAGCAATAGCCTGACCTCCTTAGACCATGACTTCAGGGGCCTCTAAGTGCTTGGATACCTGAAGTTGGGAAACACTCCCCTAGATAGTCCTGAATGAGCAGGGATCCCCAAAGGTCTCTTCTCAATGCAAAGTCTTTCATAGGGGATTATTTTTTATACCATTAAGCTTGCAATGGATGGGGTTTGACCATTTCCTGAGATGCCTAAAATGCATCTTTCTTATTTTCTTGATGCAAAGAACTTCAACTCTTTTCGATGGTAATCTTTTTGGCAACTGTGCTTTCTTTAGCACCAACTTTATATTTGTCTCTTTTCAGGTCAATCATCGACTTTTTCAAATCATTAGTGTCTTCTTTTTGCTCCCAATTTTCACTGTAAACATGGCTTCTGGAAGCCAGATGTGACCATGCTGCAACCCAGACCTTGGACTGCCTTAAAATTTTCTTTACTTGATTAATCCATCACCTTTACTTTCAGCCTCACACAAAGTCTTAGGACATGAACAAAGCAGATTCTTTGTAAAATTGAAACATGCATAGTCTCTAGTCCAGTTTCTTACATAGTTCTCTTTCCCAGCTGTAACCTCATGAGGCTGGCTTTTACTTTTTGCATTACTATTAGCATTCTGGTCTTCTATGATCCCATTCATTGAGTTCTTAAAGCACTGTAAGGTTTCTCTAGAGAGTATCTCCAAACCTTTGCAAACTTCTCCAGCAAACCATTTGCAAAAGCCTCTAACCTATATATTAACTACAGTCACAGCAACAACCTTACTTTTCTGGTACCCATTTTCTGAATCAGTCAATGACCCACTACTAGGACAAAATACCTGGCAACTACAACTTAAAAGAAAAAAAGTTTATTTAGCTCACAGTTTCTAGTGGGTTTAGTTCAAAGTCAAATGGCTCCAAGGCAGAAGTGGTATAGTGGGGGGCTAGCCAGAGAACAACTGTTCCATGGCAACCAAGAAGTGAAGAGAGACAAGGGGGGAGCAGGGACAGAGTATATTATTTCAGGTCACACTCATGGGTGCACCTTTAAGGCCCTACCTCCTAACATTACAATTAGCCATGAACTGATCAGTGGGCTAATGCACTAAGGAGCATTGTACCCTCATAGTCCAGGAGACTTTGGAAGGATATTTTAGATCCAAACCATAGTATGCTCACCAAATAAATTGTAAAGCTCTCCTTGTTTTCTGCTTTTTTGAAGAGTTTATATAAGATTGATTCTATGTCTTTATAATTGTTTGGAACAATTCACCAATGAAACCATTTAGATTAGAATTTTTTCATTGGGAAGGCTTAAGAATGTAGATTTAATTTCATTTGCAAAGGATTATTCAAAATTTCAGTTTCTTCTTGAGGCGATTTTAGTAAATTTGTTTTTGAAGAAATGCATTCATTTAATTTAAATTGTCAAAATATGTTTTTTTTTCATAGATGTAAAATCCTAAGTGATATTCCCTCTTTCATTCATGTTATTGGTTCAATCTTTTATTTCTTTTTACTTTCTTGGTCTGTTTTATCAGTGGTTTGTTGATTTTCTGATTCTTGTAAAAAAAAATGCAACTACTACCTTTGCTTATCTACTCTTTTTATATTTTTTAAATTATTTTCTTCTATGGTTTTTATTATTTCCTCCTTTATGAATTTTTTATTTTTTTTTATTTTTTGGTAGTCAAGACCGAGCCCAAGGTTTCCAGCTTGCTAGACAAGGATTCTTATACTGAGCTAAATCTTCAGCCCCTCCTTCTTTATGATTCTTTTGAGGTTTTCATTGTCTTTTTTTAAAACTTCTTGTAATGGACACGTGGATGATCTAGAAAAGTTTTCTTCTGGGCCAAGGATTTAGCTCAGTGGTTTAAGCACCTGCCTGGCAGACATGAGGTCATGAGTTCAATCCCTGGTACCAAAAAAAAAAAAAAGTCTTTTCTTTCTAATAAAAGCATGTAACATTGTAAATTTCCTTCTAAGAGTGCGTTTCAATGATACCCCCAAGATTTTATGTTTCATTTCCATTTTTGCTTGATTTCAAATATTAGACAACTTTCACAATAATTTTTCTTTGGTACTACACAGGTAATTTATTACTCATTTTCTTGATTTCCAAATACTTAGGAACTTTATAGTTACATTTTTGTTACTGATTATTTCACATAATATTACTGTCACCAGAAGATATAGTGTGCATAATTTCAATATTTTGGAATTTTTTCAAATTTTATTGACTTTATTGACATGATCAATTTTAGTAAGTGTTCATATGGACTTATTAAAAGAATATGTTGCATATTAATGCATATGTATACTAATTTATGTATAGTAATCATGTATACTATTTTATATATACTGATCTTATGTATATTATTTATATATACTAATCATATATAACATATATGTTGCATAACATATACATATGTATAATGTATATATAATCATATAAATGATTAGCATATGTAAATTATATAATTTATATATACTCATCTAATTTATATATAGTTTATAGTGTATACAAAATAGATGCATTTTTTATATTGTTCAATATTTTTTATGCTTTATTGTTTTTTGACTGTTGTTTGTTTTTTATTTTGTTTTGGTCTTTACTGAGATCCTAAAATCTTATACTATGTAGATATTTCCACTTTCTTTTGATTCATACTATTCTTATTTACATATTTTGGGGATCCACATTAAATACATATAGATTTAAATCAGTACATCTTCTTGTTAAGGTTGTCCCTTTATCAATCATAAATCTCTCTATCTCAACTGATATTTTCTGTCTTAAAGAAGAACTATAATGCTAGTTTTCCAGCTTTCTTTTGGTTAGTATATCTTGGTGTATCTTTTTCAATAAAGGTTGACAATAATAAAAAGTTACTTCCTATAAACAGAATATAGTTGGATCTTGTCTAACCCATTTGTACTTAATATAACTATTGAAGTATTTAGATTTAAACATTTTGAAGTACTTAGATTTATTTGCTTTCTATACACTAACTGCTTTGTATTTATTTTTCTGCTTGTTAGTTTTCCTTCAATTAATTTCTCCCATTTGCTTCTTGACTATACTTTATATTTTACTATTGTTTTAAAGATTGCACCAGAGATTACAACACATATTTTGATATACTATAGTATGTATATGATATAAATCAGTATTCTTACCATTTTTCAGATATTTCAAAGACCTTTCTCACCATTTGTCATTTGTTGTTCTTTTCAAGTTTCTACTATTTTTATAATATCAACATACATTTATACTTATTCATATGTTTCCCACTTTCTAATAATTTTTATTTATTTCTTATAGATACACTGGCAACAATTTTTGTCTGCTTGCTTTTTGTTCATGACCTTTAGGTTGTTAATTACTCTTTCAAATTGTTGAAGGCATAAGTCCATTGTATTCTGCCTTCCAATTTTTCTAATGAGACCTTAGCTGAGATTTCTTTGAAAGTAACGTGCCTTTGTCCTCTTGCTGCTTTGAAGTTTTCTTCTTTGTAATTTTTTTTTGAACTGTTTTTATAATGATGTGGGCAGGTTTAATTTTGTTTTGTTACTGTCTGGTTTGAGCTCACAGTGCTTTTGAATTTGCAACTTTATGTCTTTAATCAGACTTAGAAAAAAATTTAATCATTATTTTTCCATTTGTTACTTTTATTCTGCTCTTTCATATCTCTGCCTCCAAACTCTATACAAGTAGATCTTTTCATTATGTTGTGCTTCTTTTTTATTTTTTATTTTCTATTCTGTGATTTTCTTTAGTTTAAATATTTTTTTCTTTCACTTTACTAGCTTTGTTCTTCAGCTGCTGAGTTTAACATCCCCTTTAAACTCATCTATTTACTTTTTCATTTTCATTGTTTCCAGTGCTACAATTTCTATTGAAATAAACTTTTTATAGACTTTTCCTCTATCTTATATTTCTTTAAACATGGTAAGCAAAATCCCATGCCAAAAAGTCCCATTATCTGGGCAACTTTTGAATATATTTATTTTTTATTGTTTTGTTTTCAGTTGATTTTATTTTTATGCCTACTTACATTTTACTATTGCCAGACATTGTGTGTATATAATTATTGGAACCACATGAGTCTCTGGAAGCTCATATCTCTCTGTAGAGATGATTACATGTTTCATTTTGGGGATGTAGTTGGGGTAGGAAATATAACTTTAATTCAGTTAGGAACTTAGCTGCCCAAAGTTGGATTTCACACTGTTTGGACATAGATCTATTTTTGCTTTTCCATTGTTACTTGAATATCGTCTTGGGGATTCCAAGTGAAAGTGAAATGTTAAGCAAAATTTCAGCCTATTAACAGATACTTAGCTCCAACTCCAACCTATAAAATTTTCCAAAAGTCTCAATTTCTTACTTGTTCAAGGTGCCAACTTGTGGTCAGTTTTATAGGCTCATAGCTGTTCCTTTTGAATCAGCAAATGCTGTGTTAAAAAAACGTGTTTCTAGGTTTCAAATTCATCTTTCAGAACTTCCTGTTTACCATTGCCTCTCTAGTGCATGGTCTATAGTAGGTATTTGAATAGCTCCAAAATGAGTGCTTCATCTCTCACCAGCAAGACATCTACCTACTGCATGTTGTCACAGAAGCTTTCTCAGGAGTCTTCTACTGAAAGAATAAAAGTGACTGAACAGAAAGCAATGAGACTAACAGACTGAGTGTTCACAATGTGCCAGGAATTGAACTGTGAGTTTTACATTATTGCTTCTTCTAATTTTCACAACAGTCCTCTGAGGTGAGTGTCATTACAGTCATTTTGTAGATTAAGAAACAAGTTCCAAGAAAATAGTGGTTATTTCATAACTAATAGTTCATAAATCATCTGTGGAATAATTTGAATTCAATATAAGGCCACAAAAGCCCGAAGTTTATTGTCTTTTCATTATTCCATGAAAATAGAGGAAATGATTGAGATGATAGAGCTTATATCACAGGCTATGTTAGCTAAAGGAAAAATTATTCTTTAAACCTATGACTCATTTACGTTACTTGAAAACTTATGCTGCTTTGTATTTTTTCAGTCAAAAGACAACCTTTATCATCCTTTGTTTACACATTTCATTGTGCTATGAGTGTAGTCCTGATTTGAGAAATTTTCTTTTCTTCCACAGGATCCAGAAGTGGTTTTTGTTGTTTGTTTCTATCATATAATATTTTTTTTTTTGGCAGGTGGGTTGAATTTAGGAAGCTGAAAGGCTTCTTCATAAAGATAAGCAAGGCAGTCTTGAATGGATCATTGAGCAACAGATGCTGGGTGCCTGGGCCACTTCTGTTGTTATGTGAGATCACTGACTCTCCTAGGAACAATGACAATGTCCCATCTGCCTGCTTGACAGCCACTACTCAGAGTGAGATCCCTCTTGGAATCCTGCCTGCTTGGTAGAGAACTTTTCTATCAAATAAGGGTATTCTCTTAAACCCTAGAAAGGAAATGAGAGGAACTAAAACATCTCTCCACTGTTTTTTTAACTTTAGAAGTTTCAACTACAAAATAGCATGCTTTCCCTGATTGTAAGATCAGTACATTGCAATAGTTTGGATTTTGAATGTCCCCCAGAGGCCCATGTGTTTAAGGGTTGATTACTAGCCTGTGGAGCTCTTGAGAGGTGGGCCTACTGAGAGGGGTTCAAGTCATTGGAGCCATAATCTCAAAGGAGATAGTGGTATCTCAACTCCTGACTTTGCCTGTCTCATTTCCTGGCACCAGGTGACTGGTTTTGTTCTTACCTATTTCCATCACAATATGACACTCCTGAAAAAAAGAACAAGGCCAACTGATTATTCACTGTGAGCCCACATAAATCTTTTTTCTTTGGAAGTTGCTATATTTGTTGTAGTAAAGGAAGTAGAAATTTGCTATAGCATTTATTATAGTAATGGAAAGGTGACTAACATACACATGTTCATTATAGAGTCAAATATAGTTTACCTGTAAATCTCCCAAAAATGTTGATTAATATTCTGATAAATACACTTCAGATATTTTCATATATATATATATATTCAATTTTTATAAATATCCTTGTACAAATTTTATAAAATTCCAAATACTATTTTTATAAAAATTAAACACTATTCTTCATTGATTTTTTAATTTTAATTTTTTTATTTTGAAGGGAATATAACCAAATGAAATAAAACAGAATAGAGTCAATCACAATAAAACATGAACACGGTATATGATTTCAAAACAAGGTAAAAGGAAATCTATAATGGCTACCATAATGCCTCATGTTATCTTCAAAATAACTGCCCATACCATCAGGCAAATCAAACAAAATAGAACAGAATAAAACCAGTTAAAAAAGTTAAAAACATAAACAAAACAATGAAAGCAATACTGGACTTCAAAATAAGATAATAGTAAAACAACAGTGGCTACCATAATGCTTCTAGTTATCTTCAAAGTAGTTGCTTTAGACATAATACAATCTAACAAAACAGAGTAAAATCAATCAAAACAAAACAAAGCAATACAGGGCTTCAAAACAAGGTAATAGGAAATCCATGATTTTTCATTGATTTTGAAACCCAATTTTCACTGAATATGTATTATCATTTTTCTAAAATAGTTTACATGAATTTGTTTTAAATATTTGTTAGTGAAAGTGCACTATGATTTACCTTTTACTTTGGAGTGCACTTTGGCTGCTTCTGATATTTTCCATTATAGATGCCATAATATCCTTTTACATATGTCTTTGTACAGATAATCTTTGAAATGAAATCAGCTAATATTTCTTTTCTCTAGACAACGAAGGTTATGTGTATTAAGAGAGAGATTGTCCTTGAATCAATAGATTTAAAGTAGATTAACTGTTAACAAGGAATTAAAAGCATGACAAAGCTTAGTAAATTCAAAGTGCTATATAAATGTATAATGAATTTTTCTTGGTGTTGGGGGCAAGTACAGTCTGTCATAGGATAAGTTGCTTGACATTTGAACAAAGTTTGTAGATGAAGTTAGAGTAGAGGGAACTGAGTACCTTAGTGGACTTATCAGCATGTTAAAGGCCAGAAATCAGAAAAAAACAACCGGTTCATGACTGAAATGAGAATTAGCACGCAAGAAATGAGAAAAAGGTACAAAATAATGCCTGAGAATTGGAAGATTAAAGATTTTAGGCAGTTGATCATATTGGATGGATGACATTGGAGGATGATATTAGAGGCTTGAGGATTTAAGCAGTTGAGTAGCATGGTGCCTCTAAAGGATTTTTGTGTTTGAGACAGTGTCTCACTGTGCAGTGCAGGCTGGCCTTGAACTCATGGTAATCCTTCTGCCTCAGCCCTCTGAGTGCTGGTATTACAGGTGTGCCCCATCATGACTGTCTAAGGTGGGCGGGTATCTTTGGAAAGGGATCACAGGAATGACAAGAATTGGTGAAAAAACCCTAAAGGTCTAAAGTTTAAAATGAATGTAGAAAGATAGATATATACTTACTTTGAAATGGGTTAAGTTAAAATGTTACTAATAAAGTTGATAATATTTTATGATTGTATGTTTAGTATGAAAGAGAAGAAAGGATCAAGTAAAAATTTCGTATTTCTTGCTAAAGTTTTGTAGATGGAAAATATCTTTCTTGGTAAAAGAGTAGTTTCAAGAAGAAAGATGTTATTTGTTTGGGACATTTTGAATTTGGGTTACTTCTAGGTATCACAATGAAGATGTCATAGGCAGCAATACATACAGCTTTGTGGCTTCCATGAAATGATTGAGCTAGAGATAAAACTTTTTGAGTCAACAGCATGTAGATAGTAATTAAAACTATGGGAAAGATGGGATCACTCAAGGTTAAGAGTCTGAGGGTCAGGATAGAGAGCTTGAAAATAATGTAGGGGAAACGAATCAGTACTCAGAAAGAATGCCTTGAGAAATTCAAAGAAAGGAAGTGTACAGTTACAGAAAACAAGAGATAAAAATTCTTGCTCTGGGTGTTAATGCTATTCAGAGTCTGTGTGATGGAATGATAGAATTCACTGTGGAGTGGGTTAGAAGGAGAGAGGGGGCTTCATGGAGTGTAAAATATTTCCATAAGTTTGACAGTAAAGAAAAGAAAATTTCAGCTTTGGCTGCAGGGGAATTTTATTTAACAGCTTTATTTTTCAAATTATTGGCTTGTTTTTAAGAAAGGGGAGACTTAAAAATGTTTAAAAGTTAAAGGAAAGGATACAGTGGGAAGGTTGAATTAAAGGACATAGTGCAGGGTGTTGAATATATAAGAGAAGGATGCTATAGCCATTCTTGTGAAATTTCCTACATGGATTAGAAAGGTGAAAGTCAACACCTGGATGAGGTAGATCAATTTTCTTACAATCCAAAGGAAGAACAAAGGGTAGTATTGGTGTGCAGAGCTGACAGCATGAGCTTAATGACTTTAATTTTCTCTGAAATAAGAGATGGAACCTACTTAAAAGTGGGGTTAGTTAATTAAAGCAAGGGAAGGTCACAGAGAATAAGAAAGAGAAATATGATAGGATTATAGGCAAGTATTATGTGCCAATTTGAAGGCGGTCATCACACATTTATTAGTGAAACCAATGTGACCTACACGTGGCATTTAGCTTCTCGGGGGTGGTTTGGAGCAGATAGATTGCTTAATTTATCAAGAGTTAGATATTTTATTAGACAAGAACCACAAAAGAAATACAAATGATTTTAGTGTATTGCTTGCAGTATGAATAAAATGATAGACCATTGACTGTGAATTACATAAGAAGGGGAAAAGGAATAGAATAATGGACCAATGGAAATTAGAAGGATCAATGGAGTAAACTCACATGGAAGTTAAAGATGATCAAAGTGGAAATAGTTGATCAATGAAAAAGAGAAGTATATAAGTAAGTAATTGAATGGTAGAATAATTTCTATTATAACAAAGTCTCATGGTATTACAGGCAACTGAGTTAGACAGAAATATTATAGGTGTGAGACAGGGCTAGGCACACGAAGGAGCCAGTGCCGAAGACCAGATACTTTATAACTGTCAGGGAGACAGACACCACCTCTGTGGGCCAGACCACATGACAGAAGATAAACCAAATGTACCCACATACTTCCTAAGGA
>RJWT010011032.1:0-23631 GCA_004365215.1 Cuniculus paca | reverse complement strand
AACACATAAAAATCAAATCCTCAAAGTCTGATTTATTTGCATTTTATCATGAACTTTCCAACACATATAACAATCTATGCATATTTAAATTTGCTAAGGTTTAAAATAAATTATGTTTTCCTAAGTTTATTTCAGTTTATGGTGATTATATCTAAAATGTACATGTAAATATAGATACTTACGTAGCATATAAAAATATATTTAACTCACTGTCAGTACTCAATAAATTAACAGTGAAAACTAGAATCTATCAGAATAGGAGACAATATTTTCTGAAAAACTGAAAAAGTCCTAAAACATCCTATTGGCTGATCCACTTGTTCCAGTTTCAAGCCTTAGTATTCCCATTTTGGGCCAGACAATGACTGTTGTCCTTTGTGGGGTTGGCGCACGGCTAGACTCATAAGTATACCTGGTGTCCGCCAAAGGTCTTTCTTTCCTTTTTGCACAGGGACTAGGGGTCATGTCTCATAGACTGACCTCCCAGATGGGTTCCTAGACTGTGTCAATCACAGGTTTCAAACCTGTGGCCAGTTTGACTGACAATGGGCTACACAAAAAGAAGGAATGCTGTTGGAAATATATCCTGTAACACATGAGAGTGGGAGCCTGTGCCACTCCACTCTTGGAATGGGCTGTTCATGTCTGTACTCACCCCGCAACGTGCTATGCAGAGCATCATACAGTGATGCTGTTTCTCAATAAGGGAATATTAGCTCTCAGCTACCATTCACAACTGTGAAAATAACACAACAAGGTGTTTCCACTTCTCTTATTTTTGCCATAGTCCTCAGTCAAAGCAAATATAATCCATACTCACTATTAGGGTAAGTGGCAGATTAAGATCAATGATGCAAAGTGTTTGTGTCTGTGTCACCACCCTTTTAAGTCCTAGAAAGCAGCTTCTGTGGCATCTATCCAGCAAGCAGTTTCTTGTGTCTCTGTTTAGTCCCATGTTGTGTACCTTTTTGTCATCTGGTATAAAGAACACAGCATGATACCTAGGTATGGTATATCCACCAAAAACCTAGCAAGTCCACAGATGACTGTTGTGGGTCTGGTCTAACCTGTCCATATAACATCCAAGAATTTGACAGACAAGTCAGTTCCCTAGACTTTGACTTTGTCCACAGACTACCACTGTGTCAGAAAAATCTTCCTTCAGGCTGTGCACAGTGGTTTTTAAATTTGCAAGGCAAATCAGAGGTTTATACCATCAGTACAAAGCAGTGATACAGAGTGTGGTTTGGCTCAGGTGGCCAGGTCTGGGCCACCAGGTCATAACACAAACTTATGAAAATAGCCATGTGGCAACACCTGAATATCTACTGCTTACTCTCTCAGGGGAAGGCATGTTGGTCTTGACTGTCAATGCAATAGCAACGGGGAAGGCACTGGCCAAATTCACAAAGTAATAGTATTGAGCCAGCATCAGAGTGAGATGACCCCTCAAGTCTAATGTTAGGCTCCTCTGAATGAAGCATAGAAGTCACTTTATTCAATTCTCAGTTCCACAGTCATTCTCCACATTCCATCTGGATTCAGCATGGATCATACTGGGGAATTGAGAGAGCTCTGTGCAGGGCATATCACCTCTGCTTCTTCCAGTTTCAAGATAGTCTGTCCTGTATCCTCATGGCCTCCAGGTAACTGGTACTACTTCACTCACATAACCGGCATAGCCTGCAGGAGGGTAGGCGTTTTGATGTAGGGAAATGAAACACCCAACCTACCATACGTCTGGTAAGCGTTTATGTTCTCTAAAATCTAAGAATGAATTTTAGGAATAATGGAAGTTAAGAGTAGAATATATTTATTGAGAGAAAGAAAGCTGAGTGGGTTGCCAAAGACTCTGTCTATTCCAGGGATTTTTTAGAGCTAAACTACAAGATGAGATGGGTCCAAGGTGGGGAAAACATGGGAACTTGCAAGGTGGGCATAAAGTAGGAACGAAATAAGGTTAACCAATAAGATTAATTGCTCAGGTACAATTGATTAAATTGGGGACAGATGGGGAAACAAGTAGCATAGCAAGCGGGCATGCTTAAAGAGCAGTGACTCTTCCCACAGGGGGTTGGGATGGTGACTCCCGGCTTTCTCAGGGTGATAGAAACCTATTTAGAATATCAGTCCTTAGGACATGGGTGCATTTTTTTTGATCTTTGGTCTTGAGGCCTGGCCCATAGCAGGAGGTATCTGTCTCCCTCTCAGTTGCAAGGTATCTTGGCTTCTGCACTGGGTCCTTTGAGGACCTCACCTTGTCTGACTGCCTATAATATTTCTATCTAACTCAGTTGCCTGAAACAATCCCCACTCTGAAGAAGTAACCTGAACTGCCATGAGAGAGTAATGGGCGATGATCGATCTGGCTTCTTCAAGCTGAAGTAGGTCATAGTTGTTGATTGGCAGTTAGGGATACTCTGCAGAAGTTCTATCTAATGGCCCTCAATTGATACCAGCCATTTTTATCTTAGATAGGCATACAGCTTTAAGTCTGGAGGAGACAAAGGAAAAGGAACAACTATGCATTGTCCAAGCAATAGTTTCAACAGGATAATTATAAGTACAGTTAACAAAGATTTTTACTAAGAGGAGCTGGGATTAATTCCTATAAGGATAAAGCCCAGGGAATTTTAGAATCGGACATGTCACTGATTTGTCATCTAATATCTTGAACAGTTATTGAGATATCAGTAGAAGGATCAGGAATGTATATATGTTTAGGTTTTACAATTGCTTAAGTACCTCCTGTGCTGTTACAATGTCTAATGTCATCCACATTTGGAGGATTGTCTGTTTTATTAATTTTATTTTTTTATTTAAGACAGACAGAGACCAACTGCAGTGTCATTTAAGGTCTGCTGAGTATAATTAGTTAAGGCCTCAACATGTGTCACTTAATCTTCTTTCTGGACAAGATCTGGTGGATTTCAGTAAAAGGAATCTAAAAGAAACCTATCATATTTGTTATTGGCTTTATCTGGATGATGCCTTGGGGTTTGGCACCTTCTTGGAAACCACAAACTTTAATCAAAGTACATATAATCAAAGTCTATATACCAAGGCAGGTAAATCAGAGCACGAGCATTAGAGCTCACAGTTAAGTTTAGAAACTGTTTCTAAGGAACAGCAATTGCAACCCATTACCTCTTAGGTCCCTTTATTGATGGAGTCTGACATTTTGTCATAAATCCTTCTAGCTTTAGTTATAATTATCTCTCAATGTGATAACCATACCAGATTACCATATTATTTTGACAAATAAAAAACCAGATTACCATATTATTTTGACAAATAAAAACTCTTAAGTGTTTTTATATGAACAATATGCACTCTATTTGGAAAAATCAGTCTCAGCATCATTTTGATTAGTTGGCAGGTTGGGTATATATTATAGCATTTATTCAGGATAAAATCTTTCCAGGATTGGAGTCAGACTTTTAGGCATAACTAAAAGGAATGAGTGGAGAGAAAATTGTCCCAATTATAGTTTAAGTAACATATATTTTGGCGACTGTATTGAGGTACCATGCCTGGAAGGAAGAACAGAGTTGAGAAGGACAATCAGACATGTGCCAGTGTCCAGAAGCAGGCTGGTTTTTACCTCTTGTCATGAGTACCCAGGGCTCCTCCACGGAGATGACAGGCAGAGATGATGGTCTGGCCAGAGGGAGGTGACAAGAGCCCTGAGGCCCTTTAGTCCTACTGGACTTGCTGATAGAATGGGTCTGAACTGTGGGGCTTCGGCCTCAGAGGGAAGTCCAACCTCCAGAGATCACCTTTGCAGTTGGAGCATGGCTTGGGGGGCCTCTTAAAGCAGTCCCTCTTCAGGTGGCCTGACTTTCCACAGTGGTAGCACTTGAGTCTAGGTATTGAGCTCTTCTTGGAGCTCTGAGAATCAGATTGAAGGTCTGTTTCTTTTAAGGCCTCAACAAGGTCAGCTACATGTTGGTCTGTTTGTTTTCTCCCTTTTGGCTTTCTCCCAGTCCTAATAATACAATACGAAGGAAGAAGCTTTTACTAAAGAATCAAGTGAACTATCTGGAGCAAAGCCTATCTTTTGTAGCTTTTTTTCTAATATTTGTATTTCACTGGGTAATAAACATGTCTTTAAGCAAAATCTGTCCCTCTATTGACTCAGGATCTATGGAAGTCTGTTTTATTATGCCTCTCATAACCAAACTAAGAAGGCAGAGGGGTTTTCATCTTTCTCCTGAAAAATTGCTGACAATTAAAAATAGCCAGAAGGCTTTGTTTTTGTCCTTCTTAGACCTTCAAGAATACACTCTTGAAAATTTCTCTTGTTCCAGACTCCAGTTTTGTTGTCAGGCCTGTTGGGTCTTGGGTGGGAACTGCTTGCGCACCAGTGGGAACTGGTGGTTCCCCTAGCTGTCTATTTTCTGGTCTTTTAAAACTAACAATATGATATTCATCTCCAAAGGAAATAGCAGCTTGTAATGCCTGTCTCTCACTAGAAGTCAATGTTTGATTTAAGAGTAACATTACATCTTCCCAGTCTAGCTTATAGGTTTGAGTAAATCCTCTACAGACATCTATGTACTTATCAGGGTCATCTGAAAATTTTCCTATTTCTAGCTCAATTTGCTTTAAGTCACTGAGAAAAAGAGACCTATGAATGGGGGTAGTCTCATAAGGATTGTAATTATAACTGGAGCATAAATAAGACTTATCTTTTAATGTAAAGAAAGTTTGAACATAAAGAAATTTTAACCACTTTTCCTCTTTCTTACAATATGATTTTAGTTGTAAAATAACATCATAATTAATACTTCCATTGCATTTCAGCTTGAGGGGATATGTAGACCATGCACATGTGCAGAGAAGTATCAAATGACTCTTTTTCAACATGGAAGGGTTGAATATCTTCCAGTGCTTAAGAATGCATTTCAAAGGACTAAGGGACTTTGGCACTGAGTTACCCATGTCTGTAACGTAAAAAAGCAAGGCATGAGAGTATGAAACTTATTTTCAGCACCAGGAATTGAACTCAGGAACTTTAACTAGGCTAAGTCTTTAGCCCTACAGTGTGTAAAACTTTTATGTTGAGCTATCTAACTTGTGCAAAAAAAGAGACAAGGCATCCCTTTCTTATTCCTATTTGATGAATGTCCTCAAGGCATCCCTTTTGTTGATTTCACTCCAGGGCAGGTGGATGCTATTTGGAGAGAGTAGAAGATAAATTTGGCCAGCCTATCACAATCTTATCTTCCCAGGTAGCTTGTGAACTTTGTTTCCATAAGTCTAATTGTGACAGAAACACTTAAAGAAGGAAACATAACTTTATAATAAACTATTGCTTTTTGTTTATTGTAAAAAGGTGAGATAGAGCATTTCTCTGTCTGTTCTGTGGAGGAGATTCCCTCAGAAATAGATAAAGACAACAAATAAATTTGAAAAATTCCACCCTGGGCTCTCAGACAAAGTCTCCAAGGCATTTATGTCTTCTAATTACCTAGGCAATCTTTGCTAGCAGTGGGACATGGTTATGCCTTATTTGAAGCTCACAGGTTAAACATTTATCATCTATAAATTATATTTTACCTGTTAGTAAAGGCACACCAGTGTTTTAAGCACAGAGAAAATAAAAGGGCTGACCACTTAATTAACATATGTAAGGCACAAATGGTAAATCATTCATTAATAGTTTCTTTGAAATGTAAGCAGCTGTTGCAGGCTGCCTCAGCCTAATTTCTGAGAGAGGTAGTCTAACTGCCTGAAAAGTTTAGGGAACATTTTTAGTTTACTAGCAGAGAAATACAGGTAGATAGGTAAGTGGAGATTTTCTGTGGACATGAGCCACTTTCCATTGAGGAACCTTTTTGGTCCACCAGAGAATCACTCTGGCCTGGAATCCTCAGTTGTCCTCAGCTTCAATTGGCCAAGATAACCAGAGGTCAGTCCCCAGAAAGCAATCCAGCTGTCTGTCTGGTCAACATTCCTTTGATTTCATTGACCACTGACTTCAATGAGGATTCACCAAACAGATACTGGGGAAACCTGTCCTCTGCTTTTAAGAGTGGCAGCTGCTATGATTAATTAGCTGGCAGAGTAACCACTGTCTGTCAGAGTTCTATATAGGCTTGTTAAAAGCTTGAGCAAGATCATTACCTAGTGCTCTATAAATTTACAATATAGATTATAAAGTCCACAACTTGAAAGGTTGAAGAGCTTCCTTAGTCTAAATGTGTTTTGGTTCCGTATGTGTGCTGCTTTTGGCAATAGCTCCTTCTGGTTTTACCCAGAAGTTGGTTTTTTCCACTGTGCCCCAGGTTCAGTCTCTACAGGAGACTCACCCAGAATGCTAAGCTGGGAAAAGGCTTTTATGTGTGTTCTCCTGTATAGGAAGAATGCTGATATCTGATCTGATCCTGAGATGGGGTATGTGTCCCTCAGCTAAGAGGACTTCCCTGTCTTCAGTATTAGCAAATGTTCATTTTCTATGGGTTTAACTTAGGAGGAAAAGGTTGGAACAGTCTCGAGTTTTTTCTGATTTTACATGCCTCTAAAAAAGGAAAGTACAAAGTGGGGAAAACATTAGAAGTAAGTTGAGGAAACTGAGGCAGGACAGGCTTGACATTTCCTCTAGAGTGTACAGGAGAATCAGAGACAGTCTGTCTCAGTGAAACCTGTCCTCCAAGACTTCATGAGCAGCCACCAGCCTAGTGCTTTTTAAACAGTGGAAGGAGTCCCGTGTTTAATTGTAGGCATGTACATTTTCTAAGTCTGAGTTAGATTTCATTTAAAATCTATTTTATAAAAGTTTATATTAAAATCTGCTGGGGTGATCTAACATTCTTTCTGGTGATATTGTCTAAATGCAGTCATGCAAGGAGTACCAGTAAATTTAGCAACTAATTTAAATACAACACATACAAGATCAAAATAATAATAATGTCCAATTAAAGGAATATCATAACCAAGGGCTGGGGATCTAGCTCAGTAGCCTAAGCGCCTGCCTGGCAAGCGCAAGTTCACGAGTTCAATCCCCGGTGCTGCAAAAAAAAAAAAAAAAAAAAAAAAAAAAAAAAAAAAAAAAAAAAAAAAAAAAAAAAGAAAGAAAAGAAGAAATATCATAACCTTATAATCTTCCCATGTTTTAACTTAGTTTTATCATTATTTTTTAAAAAACTATGTAAGAGACAAAACAATTATAAGTAATAGGCAAAGACAAATCACAAGCAATAGGCAAAGAAAAAGCAAAATTTGAGGCACAAAATTTGGTTACCTAAAGGAGTCCTAGTTCAGAGTCTATGAAACAAAAGTAAACTCTTACCTCTGTCCAATGATCTCAGTGGAAGACCTCTAAATGACGTAGGAGAATGAAACACCCAACTTATTATATGTCTGGTGGGAGTTCCTGTTCTCTAAAATTGAAGAATGAATTTAAGGAACAATGGAGGTTAAGAGTAGAATATATTTATTGAGAGAAAGAAAGCTATCTGAGAGACAAAAAGGGTCTTTTCCAGGAATTTTTTAGAGCAAAACCACAAGGTGAGATGGGTCCAAGGTGGGGAAAACATGGGAACTTGCAAGGTGGGCATAAGGTAGGACAGAACTAAGGTTAACCAATAAGATTAATTGCTCAGGTAAAATTGATTAAATTGGGGACAAATAGGGGAAACAAGTCACATAGCAAGTAGGCATGCTTAAAGAGCAGTGACTCCTCCCACAGGGGGTTGGGATGGTGATTCCTGGCTTTCTCAGGACCTATTTAGAATATCAGTCCTTAGGATATGGGTGCATTTGTTGTATCTTTTGTTTTGAGGCCTGGCCCACAGCAGGAGGTGTCTGTCTCCCCCACAACTGCAAGGTATCTTGGCTTTTGCACTGGCTCCTTTGAGGACCTCATCCTGTCTGACTGCCTATAATATTTTCATCTAACTTAGTTGCCTATAACAGTTTGTGGTGTAGATGCCTGTGTACTATGGTTTTTATCATGTAAATTTGCAAATGAAATTCTCCCTGTGTCATGTCTAGGTGAGCACCAATCAGAATGTTCACACTCAGTATGTATTCAGCAACCAGGGAAACATAAACATCATGTACACTTGGTGGCAAGCACCTGAAGCCCAAAGCCACCTGGGCCTTCTGAATCACAATGTTGTGACCTCCATACCCTTCTATGTATACAGTCAGTCCTATAAAACTGTCTGGGTTGACATGTCTTAGTGTTGATCCACCAATGCTAGTACACACTGCACATATTTTGGGAACTAGTAAATAGTCAATTCCACATGAATTGGTGTCTCCCAGGTCCCCCAACTGAGGTACCTCGGCATGCCTCCTAATTATGGTAAAACAAGACCGGTGTCACTTCTTGCTTTACAAGGGTTGCTTTGGCCTTCTGACCCTGGTGCATTGGCTGGTATTGCTGCTCAGGGGAGGGCATATCTGCCTGCAAAGAATCAGCATCATATTTAAAGGCTAGCAATCTAACTTATCTGTAGCTAGGCCTGTAGCCAGCAGATCCATCCAAATCTGGAACAGACTGGCTTTCATTGACCCCACAGCCTGCCCTTGTGTAAATGGTCTCTACTCGCCCATAGCTATCTTTCTTTTTCTCCTTTGCCAGTACTGTTTTTACAGATCTACTCTTACCTTGGCAATTCATTTCCATGTCTTTCAGCCTTATTAAGGCATCCACAGTATCATGGACTTGATGATCTGTAAAGGGAACTAGAAGGGCTGACACTGTCCCAAATGTGCCAAATGACCAGCTCACCAAGATCATGTCCTTCATGCATGCCATTAGCAGTTCCTCATATGGGCTATAATACTGCAGTGTGAACATCATTTGCTGCATGCCTGTTTCACAGAGCACAGTTATAAAATCTAGATAGGATGTCTGTGGGGAGTTGTTTAAACTGAAGATTGAACACACATGCAAGGCTAAAGCAAGACCAGACCTGAGAACATGCAGTGCCCAAGATGAGCCACATAAACAAGCTGTTCCAGCTCCCAGAATGCAAGGAACCCACATAAGTGAGGCAAAGAAGTTGCTAGGCAGAGGAGTTGAACTTGACATCAACTTCCTGAGCATATAAATAAATGCTCTGTGGTGGTGGAGCAGTTTCTTTTCCTCCCAGTTGAAGATAGGGCTCCACCTGACCTCAGCCTTCTGTATAGTCTTTTATCTTTATTTCTTCATTCTCTTTCATCTGGGAACTTTTGGAACTGTGCTGGATGTAGCATACTAGTGCCTCAACAGGGACTGGGGCAGGAAAAAATAGCAGGTGAGGGAGCACTTCTCATTATGCACACAAAATGGGGAGAAGTACATTGATAGCATCAATATTAATCATAGAGATGTATTAATACTGATATCTTCAGGTTTACATTGTAGGCAAATAAGTTCTCAAGAACCACAGATGTGTATAGAAATACTTGTTGTGTTATTGATTTATGCATTTACTTTCTTTTTGTGGAATTAGATTAGGGAGTGTCTTAATGGTCATGAGATTGTTGGGATGACCATAAAGAAGTTGGTTTGGAGCACTATTTTAAAATAAAGTCCACAGCAGGAAAAGGATGGCAGGACAACAGCCACCTCAATAACCTTAACTGAGCCACAAGCAGCAATTTCTGCCTTCTCAGTTCAGTGAAATTTTGCTACATCACAGGCTGAGATTTCTACCCTTCATAAAATGGAGTCATCCTTTAGGTTAATTGCTCAACAATTGGCCTTTAATTAGGCTTTCTGAGGTCTTATGCTTCTGGACACCTTTCCAGAGGAGGTAGTGCTTCCTATGCCTCACAAAATGAGATCCACAGCAGTCAGTCATTGCTTGTTGTCCTCTAATACCTGTTTCTCTTGGTCTTCTTGCCAGACAAGGCCATCTGCCTCTTGACTTACATGGCAGAAGAGAATGAACAACAACCAAGCCACCCACCCCACTGTTACATGATGAGAGGGAGGAATTTGTATATCACTTTCAAAGCTTTCAAGATATCCCCAGGCTGCAAATGAACTGTTTCCCAGTCCTCTAAGGCTTTCCAAACCACCAAGAAGGTAGGTGGATATGGGTAGTCAGTGTGTGGTCAGGGACCACTTATCAGCCATTTCTTGAGGTCATCCTTGCCTTCAAGAACTGTTTCCACACCTACCTGGGTATGGAATCGAGGACCGACTCACCTCAATGTCCTGCCAGCTATGCCAGTTGTTGGCCCACTCAGGGGGCCCAAGGGAAATTTTCATGAGTGAGGTCCCCAGGTTAAAGCACACGTGTGTGTAAGACATCAGCAACAACATCAGTAATAGGCAGACAAGTAGAGTGCAAAAACACAAGAGCTCAAGTGCAGTCTGCATCTTTGTTGTATAATTCTCACACAGGTTGTTATCTCATATTTACATTCTTACATAGTGCTGTAACTAGTGCACTTGTGTTTTAACTTGGCTAAGGTTCATTTTATATATGTGTATATTTATTTTCCATATATTGTATATGATATATGGTAAGTAACAACCAATTTGGAACATGTATATTACAGTGTCTATGCAATATGAAATTTTAATAATATTGATCATTCTGATTTAGTAAAAATGTTGAAGATGATGTCTTTGATAGGTTCCTTAATTCTGATGACAGGTTTTATTTATAATTCTAAATATATTTTCAGACTGATCATTCCTTCAATCTCAGAGATGTGGCAAGAGTGATCCAAAGTAAATCAGACATTTTTTCCAAAACCTGCATAAAGCAGTGAAATGGTTTAACCATAAAGATGGAAAAACAAATAATGTAAATTTGAAAACTAGGCTTGAGCAAAATCAAATAATTTGCATAGAGTTTTTATTATATTATTGAATACTATGTGTTATCATGAGTTATGGGTCCTGGGGATGGGTCCTCAGGTTCTTGTGTGCAAGGAACAAATAATGGGACATAGCACATGGCAATGAGGAAATAACAGCAAAATGCATTAAAGTGAAATGGCAGAGCACTTAGATTATAGAGATTTAAATAGCTCCCCACTTTAAGGCACCTCCATTGGAATCCTCCAGATCTTGAATGACCTACCACTGACGAAGTGGTGCATCACATCCGTTGCATCTGTAGTGCATGTGCTTTCTTATAATTCATTCTATAACTGTATCTATAAGAATAGTCCATGCACATGAAATTTCAATGAGCTCCAGAAGAAGAAACTCTAGAGCACTCGGGGAAGTCTAGTGTGCCTGTTTCTTAGTCTGGAGTTTCTGGACTCCTGCTTGAATCGTTTGCAGTCTTTGCCTTCACTGCCTCATGGTAAACCCTGTGGGAGTTGAGTATGGATCCTGAGCTTTCACTCATGTTTGGGACAGTGGAAGAATATGATCATGTAGGCCCCAGCTCTGCTTTCTATATTATATACATCTCAGAGAAGTAACAAGGCACAACATTTCTCAAATTGATTGCTCAAGAATCTATTATTCTGTGAACATTTATAAGGGTTTATGATTAAGCTGAACATATTTTGGGAAACACCACTATAATGGCCACATGAATTACAAAAAAATAAATAAATAAAAAGGAAAAAAAAATCGAGTACTGCTCAGCTTCCAGATTTTGATGTCACAAATCTTAATTGGAATTGCAAATAGATAAAATGTGGCTGTCAAGGATAATTATATGAAAAAAGTAAATAGAAAGAGGAAAGAAATTCAATGAGGGATACCAGAATTAATATTCAAATGTATCAGCAGATCTAAATTCCAGTACCAACCTGAACTTAATGATGTGATATTCTGCAAACAATTTTACTACTTTGTCTATAGTGCCCTAATTTTTTAAATGAGTGCTTAGCTGAAGAATCTTCCTGGTTCCTCTTAGCAGTTAACTCAAATACTTTTAATCAATGTCACATGTTCTTAAAGAGCAAAACTATCTAAGTTAATGAATTTCTAGTCTTGAATCACAGATATTTGAAAAGTTAAATCTTTTTGTGGCTTATTAACATGATGTTATATTCATGAGGATTTCTTTTATATAAATATGGTTGAACTAAAGATAAATTAGTAGACAATAAGTAGAGATTACAATGTAATATAGTGTATTTGTTTTACAGAGAAGTAGACTGAGGATTGTGATGGGGTCTGTCTTACCTGCAAATTTTAAAACCTTTCTATATTTTTTATTTAAATGTTGGTTGATCTGGTGACAAACTCTAATCTCTGGAATATCTGAACTTATGCAGCAAGACAAAGTTTTGGAAACACTGACAAAATGTATCCATTGTCTCTCAAGCCCATTATTTTCTTGTCAGCATCCCTTTTATTCTAAATATTGACTTCTGATTCAGAATGAAAGAAGTGACAGGATGATGAGGTTAAAAGGAATAAGCCTAGTTTTGGTTCACACATACTATCTTTTTGATAACAACACAAAGTTTAGATAATTAGAACAGCATTTTTAATAGTTGTCATTCTAGAAGAGTATGGTTTCTCTTAGAGACATGAAATATTTATTGAGAGTCTTGGGTAAAGAAAGGAAAGTTACATAATGAGAGAAAAAAGAAACATCACTTTCATTAGCCAGCTGAATGGTTAACTTTCCATTCAAATTTTCTTTTATTCTTTTCCAAAAAAATTATTTTGACCAGGCATATTTCTGCACAGCTTTTTTGTACAAGGTTCCTCAGTTATGGGACAAGTAACTAATTATCTGTTGGTGAACTTTGTTCAAAAGTGATGTGCAGCACTTACGCTCTGTGAACGAAGGATCAATAGTAAAGTATCTCCCCTTTAAACAGTTAGGACAAGTGGAAAAGGTGTTTCAATCATGAAAATGAGTTGATTCTATCCAATGTTGTGGCCAATGACTTGGAAAGAACCTAATTCTCAAATCCCATGAAGAGTTCCCTGAGAATGGGAACTTGTGTATCGTTCTGATCACCTGACAGCTGATGCTCTGCATGAAATCACCTGCATTAGTCATTACAACATTTAGTAGAGAATTGTGCATTATAACTGGAAGATTCTCTAACAAAGCTCACTGTATTTTATTGGCACTTTTTTCTAAACAATTATGATTGATGATAAAACAGTTAAGAATATAGAACATGGCGTTAGGTAAATTGCAGGCAAAAATGTTTGGAAGCAGTGCTATCAGAAAGCACAACAAATGAATCAAAGGCTACACCTTGGGGTATGGTGGGATCACTGAACTGAGAAGTGCTTGAGGAGTGTCTTAGTTACTCTCTACCCACTGAGGAACAATACTCAACATCCACAATTTAATCAAAGATAGTGTTATGGTTGATACATGTTTAGAAGTTTAACTGAGAGACTCAGCAGGGAGCCAGGGTTCTTACTTTGTAAATATCTTCATCCTGTACAAAGGAGGGTAAGGACATTTTGTGAGTGTTAGACCTGTCCTGAAGTGGGGGTGTTATACCCACCCTGAAGGGGGGAAAGTGGTGGCCTGTGTACAATGTAAGGGAGGAGAGGAGGTTTGCTTTTCCCCTTTTGCTCTGGCTGCTGCCTTGAAGTGCTGCCCCAGTGCTGTGCCAACCTCCCTTGGAGCCAGCTGATTATGGACTGAAATCTCCAGAAACTGTAAGCTAAATAAAACTTTCCTTGCTTGACTTTGGGTGTCAGGTGTTTTGTCCCAGCAACAAGAGAAAAGTAACTAAGACAGGTTCCTTTTGGCTCTGTTTCGATTGATATTCAACAGGTTCCAAGGAAGGACAGCATGGCAGAGATGCTTGGCAAAGGAGAGCAGCTCTGAGTATGGCATCCAGGACAGAAAATTCAAAAGGAGAAGCAATTAAGGTAGATATGCCCTCTGGACCACATCCCCACTGACTGACCTCCTCAAATCAGTCTTTACCTACCAACATCACACATAGTAATAAACTCATCTGTGGTGTAACCCTCTGATGAGGAATATCACACCCTCGTGATCCAGACACTTCCCAAAAATCTTACTTATGAACACATTAGGAATTTGGGAAATATCCAGATTCAAACCATAATAAGGAAGTTTTCTATATAAGCAGTGTAGCAATTAGAACTCTAGATTCAAATAGAAGTGTCTATCTCTGACTGCCAATCAACAACTACGACCCCTTTCAGCCTGAAGAAGCCAGATCAGTCATTGCCCATTATCCCTCATGGCAGTTCAGGTTACTTCTTCAGAGGGGGGGATGTTACAGGAAACTGAGATAGTTAGAATTACTATAGGCAGTCAGACAGGGCCAGGTCCTCCAAGGAGCCAATGCAAAAACCTAGATACCTTGCAACTGTAAAGGAGAGAAACATCTCCCACTGTGGGCCAGACCCAGGACAACAGATCAAACAAATACACCCACTTCCTGAGGACTGATATTCTAAATGATTCTGTAGCTCCCTGAGGAAGCCAAGAGTCACCTGTCTCGACCCCCTAGGGAAAGAATCACTGCTCCTTAAACATGCTCGCTGGCTACATGACTTGTTTCCCCATTTGTCCTGGACTTAATCAATTTTACCTGAGCAATTAACCTTATTGGTTAACCATAGTTCTGTCCCACCTTATGCCCACCTTAGGAATTCCCATTCTTCCCCTCCTTGGACCCATCTGCTCTATAAAAAGTCCCTAAAAAGACAGTCTCTGACAACCCACTTGGGACGCCTTCTGTCTCTCTGACAGAAGCTTTCTTTCTTTCTCCCAATAAATACATTCTGCTCTTAAAAAACAACAACAACAAAAAAACCAGATAGGAGTGTCTCAGGATTCAAAGATGTCAACACTTTCCTTACACATGTGATTTGAGGGAAGCGCTTACCCTTTCTCTAGTTCAATTTTCTTTTACATAAGTAGAGGATCTAGTAATGACCTCATTCAATTGAAGAAGAAATGAAATATAAAACAAAACAAACATGATTATCTATTTCTAATACTGAATCTGTGCAGGTTTTAGATCAGTTAGTAGAAAGACAAGTAGATCTGGGGGGTTTACTACTATTTTAAGTTCCTAAAAAGTCTTAAATCTCTGAAATTATGTTTGTAAGTTGTGTAAATTAATTTTCATTGACTTTTTTTCCTTTAAAATTGCATTGATTTTATATTAATACAAATTATAATAAAGTTTCATTTCTTCCAATCCTCAGTACTGTGGACTGATATTGAAGATATTGTTAAGTCTCATACTATAGAATATGAGAAACTTTTTCATCACAAATTGAAAGAAGTAGTTGACCAAAATGACATTATTAAAATATCATCTATATCCCTAGATCCATCTTACATGAGTGATACATTGCTTCAAACAAAAAAATTTACAATATCTGACAGTTCTATTTAAGCTTAATAAACTGCACAATTAACTATATTTTATAGGATACAACTGAAACCTTTAAATTATGTGTAGACTTCATAATGAAAGAAGAAATCCTCCAACTGTATGTGGTTGCACACACATATAATCCCAGAATTTGGTGATTGAGGCAGGAGGGTCACCTTGAGTTCCAGGCCATCCTGGGCTAGATAGAATGACCCTGCCTCAAAAAGAAGAAACAGAAGCAGAAGCAGAAGCAGAAGCAGAGGATAAAGAAACTAAAAGCAGGCTTCCATAGGAAAGGTAACATAGAAACAAGTTGAAAAGTACTAAAATATAAATTTTCAAACAGCATTCTAATATCACTGTTTTAGCCAATCTTTGGGAATGTGTAAGTTCTAACTCATTAGTGACTGAGTAGAGAAATACAAGTTTAAGTGAAGTGAAATAATTTTAACTTTTATTTTATGCACTGGTAAGCTTATTTCAGTACAAAAATAATTCAAAACTCCAATTTGTTCCTATTGAAACTCTGTAGTTTAATGTGATTTCTTTGGCAGATATTTACATCATCTATGCCCATTCTAATGTGTGGATAGTTATCTTTTGTTCATCTGTAAAGAAATCTACTTCTTTAGAAATATGCTACAAATCTGTGGCATGACCATGGATCATCAGGGATAAAACAATAGATGTAAATGATTTCAAAGTTAAGTGACAAAAATAACTGAAATTACTATTGAATACTAAGCTGAATATTCTGCTAGGTGGAAAAAATTGAAATTTCTGTTAACTAATATATTAAACATATATTGTTATATATTTAATATGTAATTATTCAAATAAAATATGAAATCCAACTGCTTCTTAGTCAAGTACAAATTTTTATCATGATTTATAGTGATGATGTACTACAATGGGTGAGATTTTTGTAATTATCAAAAGAAATCAAGATACTTTTTAAGTAAATATTTTATAATACTAAACATGTAGTATGTAAAATGACAGCTGACAAGAATGGCTTGTGTAAAATATATTTGTCTTGTCTTATTATTTATCTTTAACATGTTATTGTTATTTTTTGAAAAATGTTGTCAAGAACTAGATAAAAACAGATGGTTTCTCCTTCAAAACTCCCAAGGTGTCTGAAATAATTTTGTTATTGCTGTAAATGTCTCACACTCAGTGGAAATGTTTGTAGAAAGTTTTACATTACACATGGTAAACAGAAAAATCAGCAGAAAAGTGTGAAAAATATGCCTACTGGTTTATGGTATGTTTAGAATTTTTATGGATGGTAACTATTATCCATCATGCTATGTGTGCCTGACATAACCATAGTTTCTGAAAATTCTCTTATACACATACCTAGTGGATGATATTTCCACCCTGGCAAGTATCTTAAGTTTTCAATCATTAAAATGCACATTGTATATTGGTTTATATTGAATTTTATCACTTAAACAAATTCAAATTCTTATACGGATTAAAATAGCAGTATCTCTACTGTGTTGTCATATAGTGTTGTTAATTTAATTTCCTAGCAACTTGCCTGTTACATCAGACTAATGAGGTCCCCCAGGTTTGCTTCTAGACTAGCTTATAAAATTTACAATCTGTCTTTATTAATAAAGCAAATTTGTATTTACTGCTACTTCCATCATTACTCCTGCCATTATTACTACCATCTACCTTTACTGATTGCCATGATTTCTCAGCTGAGTGAAATGTGTGCATGCATTTATTCATGTTTATCTTCACAAAGACTCTTCTTTCTCTTTGACTTAATAGATTTGAATTACTGGTAAAACTATGTTTATCTTAAAAAAGATTGTTCCTGAATAGATACATGATTTAAAGCTAACTCATGGAAACACAGACAATGTCAAGATTATATCTATGTTATTAAAAAAAAGTTCAATTTTGAAGAACTCACAATAATTGTAGACCTTATTATTTATCAACTAATGACTCAAAGTCCACTGGCATAGACCATGCACTCAGGATCACAGCTTCCTGGATGTAGTTGATGAACTGTAGCCTGTCGCACTCTGAAGCAGCTCTCCTTTTGCTTCTTTTTTGACTTTAGGAAAATCAGACACATTTGTTGAATTTGACATGAAGAAACATCAATATTACAGACAGCTACTTTGATTTTAGAATATATTCAGTTTATTTTCCTTAAATTTCTCAGCCTATATGACCTCCTTCATTCTGAATGTGCCATAAATTCATTTCCATTTGATACCTGGAAGAAAGCATAGTCATAACAAGAAAAACATATGTTACTCATGTGGTCACTACTTTCTTCAAATACCATCACTGTGTGTGTGCCAGAAAGCCTAATTAAACTTAGATATTTTCCAGAAATTCCAGCTAGGAAATTAGATCTCACATTGGCCCTTTCTTTATTCTCTTATACTATTGTGAATAGATGTTTAAATGAGAACGTGAGTTACCACAGCTGACCTGTCATTAGAAACTGGAGTAGCCAATGCATTCTTTCCTTGGATCTTCTTGAGCATTTAATCAGGACTGAATAGTGAAGACTCAAAAATGGGAGAGTCAATGTTAAGATATGTTAAGATATTTCATAGCACTTAAATACCAAGATCAGTATCTGCCACGGTACAATTTAAAAGAAGGCCGTCTATCACAAAACTTGTAAAATTTAAGAGAGTCCAATTAGGAAATATTGTTTGCTACCACAAATAAAGCTTTTTAGATACATTTTTCCCTTCAGTTGTGTGGAATAATTGGTGGAGCATATTGTTTAATATTAGCTACTAAAATATTTTCTCTTTATAATCTATGTATTCTCATGAACTTTTTCTTGGTTATTTTTCTCTCATTTCTGAGACAAAATACCTGTCACCCAAACTTAAGGAAGGAAAGTTTTATTTAGCTCACAGTTTGTAGCGGTTTCAGTCCATAATCAACTGGCTCCAAGGCAGGGTGGCATGGGGCAGGGGAAACACTTTAAGACTGCAGAAGATAGCAAAAGCAGCAAAAGCAAAGGTGGGAAAACAAGTCTCTTTTTCTCCCTTATGTTATAAGCAGGTTACTGCCCTCTAGGGTGAGTGCAGCACTCACAGGATCTTGGTGCCTTCCTGTTGCACAGGCTCAGGATATTTACAAAGTGAAGACACTGATCCCCTGCTGAGTACCTTAAATACTTCAGCTTCTGAAATTGACACAATATATCAACCATTATAATCCACCTCTTGTCAACTTGGTAACCAGACACATTTCTTTAAATTGGTTTCCAGATATAAACACATGCTTTATAACATTCTTATCATTTCATAACTTGAACATAATAAAACAGGTTTAACAATCCTTAAGAACCTGTATTAAGTCTACCCACATTATATTACATTAGAACTGAAAAATTTGGCCCCTGGACCCACCAGTCTCATGCAATCCTTTTATGCAAAAAGCATTGAGTCCATCTGCAAGAGTTGCCAAAGTCCTAACATTTTTCCCTTCAACATTGCTGAAAATTCCAAGTCTCAAGTCTCCTCTGTTATTTAAGGCAAACTTTTGGCTGCAAGCCCCTGTACAAATGAAAGCAAAGTTAAATACTTCCAATATACAATAATACAGGATAAACATTTTCATTCCAAAGTTACAAATTAGGATACAAACTATTGAGATCAAAGCAAGTCCAAAAACCCAGCAGTGCAAACATTAAGACCTGTAGTTTCATGTCCAGCATCTGAAGCAATCTATGGTAAATTGTGAGCTCCAAAGGCTTGTGTGGTTCCACCTCTGTGACACTTTCGATGGTTATAGCTCCCACAGCTTCTCTTTTAGGCATGCTTTGCTCCCTCTTTGCAGCTTTCCTTAGGTGATCTATGTTGCTGGATTTTTCAGACTTCTCGGGTTTCCACTGCATGTTCAGCTTCACACTCACAGCTTCACACACTACCCTCTCAGGAGCACACTGCTTGGCCTCCCATGCCTTCTGAATTGAGATGGAAGATTTTTTTAATCCCATAACTCTAGCATTCTGCATTTACCTAAAACCAGTGCCATGTGATGATGCCAAGGTTTGCTTCCAGGTGGAGCAGTAGCCAACCTATCCTATCTCTTTGCTGTAAGGATTGAGTGCTTGTATTGCTGGGTACTCTGAATCCAATTCTGAGGAACAAATTCTCTATCCTGTGGCCATTCTAGATCATGGTGCTCTGCAACTTTCTCCTCAAAATAAAGTGTCCTTCACTTTTGCAGTTTTGAGGCTGAAAAGGGTGGAGACTTGCTGTTTTTAGTCATGTATTCAGGTCATCTTTTTATGTTCTGTTCCTTCTCAGCAATCAAGAAAATCTCCATCTTTTCTGTCCACAGATTTACCAGAGCTTCCTTTTTGGCCAAACTCACAATGTTTTAATTCATCCTGTTGGGCTCTTTGCTCTTGATTTGTAACATAAATCTGGCTAAAAGCTCTCAAAAATAGCCATTCCACTGCCTCAACATTAGGCTGCCTTGAAATTTCTTCTGCCAGATTAATTAGTCCAATGCCCTTACTCTTAATCTCAGGCAAATCTTTTAATCTTAGTCTCTGGACAAGAGCAAAACTTTCTGCCAAGCCATAATGTACATAGTCTGGATTCCAACAGCCAATGTAGTCCTTCTTCTAGCAGAAAACTCCCGAGCCTAGTCTGTTCCAGCTGGATTGTTATCAGTCTTCTGGTATTCTGAGCTCTGACCAGAATCTCCAATACAGAATAGCTAAAGATGTTCCAGTGCTACTTTTTCAAGTGACCTCTCCAAACCTTCCCAAATTCTCCCCACAAGCCATTCCCAAAGGTTCTTAAATCACATGGTCAGGAACAGTCACAGAAATCTTCCTACTTCCCTGGTACCAATATGTGAATGCCCATTATTAGAGTATTGTTTGGTTCTCTTAGTCTCTTAAAAGTCTTCTCTGTCTTAGTTACTATTCGCTCATTGCTAGAGCAAAATTCCTGACACTAAAATTAAGGAAGGAAAAGTGTATTTAACTCACTGTTTGTTGAGGTTTCAGTCCATAATCAGTTGACTCCAAGGCAGGCTGCCATGGCATAGGGGCAGTACTTCAAGGTGACTGAAGATGCAGAAGCAGCAAGAGCAAAAGGAGAGGGGAACAACAAGCCTCTTCTGCTTCCTTATAAGCATGCTACCCCCCTCTGGGGCAGGTGTAGACCTCACACTTTCTCTGTGCCCTCTTCCTGAACATGCTTAGGGTGCTTTCAGAGTGAAGGATCCTGACCCATTCTGAGTCACTTAGTTAAACTTCTCAACTTCTGAAGTTGATGCACTGTATCAACCATTACAAACTTTTATCAAATATATTATGCTCCAATATTCTTATGCACTAATTTTATGGGACTAAGAGAACCAAACAATACTCAAATAATGGGTATTCACAAATTCAGTTGTCTGCTGCTGTAATGTAGGGGAAAAACAGAACATTTTATCAAGAGGATTTATTTTAGATTTTGTCAATAATGACACAAGGATCAGTTGTCAGTAGAGGTAGTATGGAGTCAGTGTGGATACGCTTCATGGGACAAGTCAAGAGAAGATAACCGTGTTGATGCTTTCCAAAACACATCTGAGGAAATGGACCTCTGAAGAACAGAGAAGTGACTAAACCATAAAATGTCTATTTCTGTGCTATACTTAAACATGATTATTTAATACATTTGAGGAAAAATTAATTCTCTTTATTCACTTTACCCTACAGAACCAATTTTATTAGAAGGAGTTTTTAATTCTACAAATGAGAGCGGGGGAGCAGGTATTAATTATTTGGATGGGTAAGACCTGTTTTTTGTATGTCAACTTCTCAAGTAGTCTATGTCTCACTTCTCCCATTTTATATTATTTTCTTTGGTCTGCACATAAATTTGTCCTATTAAGTAAGAGACAAATTATGATAAATTGATTCATTAAACACAAATTCATTGTAATACCAAGTGTAGTTCATTAGAAACTGCCTTGAAGGGTCAGGGATTTAGCTCAGTGGCACAGTTCCTGCTTGGCAAGTTCAAGGTCCTGAGTTCAATTGCCAGAACAAAAAAAGAAAAAGAAAAAGAAAAAGAAAAAGAAAAAGAAAAAGAAAAAGAAAAAGAAAGAAAAAGAAAAAGAAAAAGAAAAAGAAAAAGAAAAAGAAAAAGAAAGAAAAAGAAAAAGAAAAAGAAAAAAAAAAGAAACTACCTTGAGATAGGGTATCTAGATTTGGCAATATGGAATGCTTAATTTTAAGGAAAGATAAATGAACTTGCAGAATACATGAGGGATACACCAAATCACATTGGTCAATACAATTGATAATCCTAAAAATAAATTCAGAGGACAATTTTATTTCCAAAAGCATCGGAACTAAAATATTTATGAATAAATTTAACAGCAGTGCAATATGTGTACACTTGAAATTAGAAATCATTACTAGAAATTTAAGATCTAAATAGGTGCATTTAATATTTGAACCAAATATTTATGGTTCTAAGGCTTAAATTGCTAAGTTGTAATACTCCCCAAATAGATAAATAACTAGTGCAGTATCCATTAAAATGTCATATAGGTATATTGCAGGAATTGACTTTCAGATATTAAAATTTATATAACATTGAAAGGGACCCAGAAAAGAATTTTGAAAAAAATAATTAAAGCTTTATACTTTCAATTCAAAAATATCTCAATTTATTAAAACTGCATTGTGATAGCATAAGGACAGTCATATTCATTAGCTTAATAGAATCAAGAGTTCAGAAATCAGTATGCTTAGGGTCAATTAATATTGGACAATATTCCAAGACAGTTCAATTAAGAAAAAGTAGTCTTTTTAGCAAACTGTTGCCAAGCAAATGGACATCTATGAGCAAATGAGTGAATTTGGACTACTACCTTACATGGTACAAAATCTTTAATCAAGATGAATCACAGAATAAAACATAAAAGCTAAATCTTTAAAACTTTAAAGGATAGGAATAAATTTGTATAAACTTAGGTAAAAGTTTTTTGCAAAGAACACCAAAAGCAGGAACAGTAACATTTTTAAATAAATAAATGAATTACATTTTATCAAAATTAAAACATTTCATGTTGGAAATAGTTCCATTCAGAAGACAACCCATAGACTAGGAGAACATAGCTACAAATTGTTTTATCTGGTCACAAGCTCCTGTCCAGTATATATAAAGAACTTTATGACTCAGTGGCAAAAGTAAATACGTGATCTTAATCCAATATTGTAAATGGACCTTAATGGTCATTTCTTCAAGTAAGGCATGGAGTATACACATTAAAAGTTGCCCTTTTTCATTTATCATCAGGGTGATGTTAATCCAATCTACATCTATCAGGAGATATTAATTCCCCTTACGAAGAATTCCATAGTGAAAACATCAGTGTTGTGGGCAGGCCTGCGTGTAGAATAAGTGAACCCTCATGCATATCTGGTAAGAATGCAAAATCATGCAATGAATTTTGCAGCAGTTTGGCTGTTCATCAAAAAGGAAAACATAGGTCTACCTTGTGATCTAGTAATTCTGCTCCTATATATACTTCCCAAATAAATAAAAACATGTTCACATAAAATAACTTGTATACACATACACACAAAAGACTTGTTCATAATACCCAAAAAGTAAAAACCAACTAACGTCTACCAACTGGCGAATGGATAAATTGTGTATATCTATAAGATGAATATTATTTGGAAAAAGAAAAGAAATGAAACACTGATATAGGTTTTAAGGTAGATGAGCCCTTAAAACAATATGGTTAGAGAAAGAAGTGAAACACAAAAATACCTCCATTTATGATTCCATTTATATAAAGTGTACCAAAAAGGTCATCTGTAGAGAGACAAAGCAGACACACTCCCCCTGGTGGAGAGCTATCACAGTAGGTAAAGAGGAATGTTAGGTAATAATTTCAATGTTTATTATTGGGGGATGCAAGTGTTCTAATTTTATATTATGGTAATCATTGCAAAAAACAAAGTAAAACAATGAATATACAAGAAAAAATTGTATTTTACACTATAAAAGTATAAATTAAGTGCTGAGTAAATTATAAGACTTTTCTCTAATTATTTCTGAGTGTGAAATTATACATTTGAGAAAATAATTTTAAACACAAATAAAAGTAAAAATTTATAATCTACATATAATACGGATATCAGGTCTAATACTTACATTTCATAAGGTAGAAAACAATAGGAAATGGGAAATTGGAGAAGTGATACAAATAAGTAGCTCTCAAGTGAAGATATTTAAGTGGTCATCAAACATATTTTAATGCTGTTCAACCATATTATTTGTTGAGAAAGTAAAATTAACCACATAGAGATGGAACTTCACTCACACCTGAAAATTTAATGAAAAT
>RJWT010011031.1:0-23643 GCA_004365215.1 Cuniculus paca | reverse complement strand
CTCATCCCCACTGCCCTGCTAAACACACTGTTGATGTTGCTGCTTGGTGCACAACCACCCCCTTCAGCTCATCGCTCACACTCCCATCCTCTCCTCGGGGGCACCCCCAACTCGTTACCTTCAGGGCCTCTTAGCCTGCAGTGTGCCTTCCAAACGTACCGTTTTTGATTTCTGTTATCTCACTCGATTGAGTGCTCTTGAGTTGGGTAAGGACAGAAAGGGATGAACCCTGTTCATATCCATCATAAGGACCACAAACAACACACCTACAACAACAACAACAAAAGATTAATATGGAAAACCAAAATAACTGTATTTAAACAAGGCTTTATGCGGCAGGAGAACCTTCAGAGATAAGGACCCAAACACCAGGGGCAGCTGTCTGCTTTTATACTTCGATTGGATGAAGAAGGGGCAGCTGTGCAGAAATGCAACAGGACAAGAGTATGATGTAATGCAATAGCGTCGGGATGCTCAGCAGAGGCTGTCTGGTCAGATTCTTCTTGGTCTCTGTGTAGTATTCTACCTCCTGTGGGGGAAAGGGAGCGGGCACCCCCTGGAGTGAAGGCCTCCAAGAAGGAAGGGTTTGATAGCTTCTAGGTTTGATAACTTGCTTTGCAGAGGGGTTTTAGTTTCTACAAGTCACCCTGGGGGATAAGAATTCTGGTTTCTTGGACTCACTTCAGGAAAGAATAAGCGGGAGAGACAGGAGGGCAGTAGAAGGGCAAAGACGCTTTGCTTCTGAAGCCTTCTGAACTCCTTTGGTTCACAGCACTTAGCATGTTAGGCATAGTGACACAGACTTGCAATCCCAGCACTCTGGGAGGCTGTGGCAGGAGGACGGAAAGGTCAAGCCCGGCCTGGACAACTTAGAGACTTAGTGAGACCCTATTTCAAAATAAAAATTAAAAAAAAAATGCTGCAGGAAAGTGCATAAAACTTGGGCTCAATTCCTAGTACCAAAAATAATAATAATTTTTTAAAAAAGAATTTGTGATACCAGGGCCAGGCTTATAGCTCAGCGGCACAAGTGCTTGCCTAGCAAATGGAAGGTCTTAAGTTCAATTCCCGGTACAAAAAATAGATAAATAAATAAATAAAAACTTAGCATACCATAGCATTTTCTGAGTCCCAGCAGTAAGATAATTAGCAATAACAACTTGTCAATTCCATCAAAATGGAGGTAGGAGGTGGTCTGCTCAGAGCCAAAATTGGAGTTGAAACAATGGAGTTGAAAACGCTCATTCACCGTGCGCCCTCTTGTGGGGAAGAGGACAAAAAACACATTTCTCTCCCTGGGCTGGGGGCTGGAACCCAGGGCCTCGCGCATGCTCTCAAGTGCTCTACCTCGGCGGTACATCCCTCGCCTGTTTTAATTTTTTAAAATCCTGAGACACTCGCTAAGTTGCCCATACTGGACTTGAACCTGTGACCCTTCCAGAGTAGCTGGGGTTATGGGTGTGCACTATTTTACTAACTTCAAAGATAGAAATTCAGATGTTTCCCTACATCTTCTTCTTCCTCTTTATCCAAACATATTTACAATACGACATCGATGATAAATATTTGTCACACTATGGTTTTTTTCCATACTATAATTTTGTAAATACTTTTCACAGATTAACTAGTCAGTATTGTATAACTATGTTTGGCTTCTGGTAACACCCTTTTGTGTTTTTGAACTAGAAAATAATTCCGTTTCATTTTTTGCTTGGTCTCTAGGCACTCAGAGCTAATGCTAAAAAAACAAAACAAAACAAAACAAAACAAAAATTAATGGCTTAACTGTCTTCTGAAGCTGTTAGAATCTCTCAGTATTGCCAAACAAATCTAGACTCTCCAGCAACTCTACCTTAAAGGAAATGATAGGGTCTATTTTCAGTGCTACTGCTTAAATTGAGATTATTTTCCCCCTCATTTGAGGCACACTTACATTCTGGGACCCCACACTTGCTAACCTTTTCATTCTTTGTATGAATAGAAAAACTGACTTTTAATAAATCAAATTATTATATTTTTGCCTTGTGGTTAGAGCTGTTAATGTCTTATTTTTAAATTCTTTCCATATCTTCATAACTTGAAGATATTGTACTATGCTATGTTCTATAATCTTTCTTATTTTGCTTATTCACAAATAAGACTACAATTCACTTGGAAATAATTTGTTGTGCATGGTATGAGGTAGTGATCAAATTTTATGGTACTGTTTCTGCATGGATTTTAAATGATCTGCATGATTTATTGAAAAGATCATCTCTACCCTGCTATTCTGTAAATCTCTTTGTGTCTTTTGTCAAGCATTCATGTGTGTGTAAATCTACTCCTGGGACCTTAAACCTCTTCCTTTGATCAGTTTATTTATCCTTATAGTAATTCTACACTGCTTCAGACATTGCAACTTTTAAATAAATCTTGATAACCTGTAAAATGTAATACCATTACATTCTCTTGACTCTTCTTAACATTTGCCTTTTCATACAAATGTTAGCATTAGCTTTTCAGGTTTTTCAAAAAGTGTTTCAATTTGATGGGGGGAGGTTTGCATTAAATCTACAGATTCATTTAGGAAGAATTGTTGTATTTACAATATCAGATCATCTGCACGATCCATGAACATAGAATATCACTCCGTGTATTTAAGTCTTATTTAACTTCTGTTGGAAATGCTTTTTTACTGGCTGCTAAACAATCTTTCGAAAATCTTAATTTCTCCTACTCCAGGGAACAAGACATTTACAGTTTCAGGGATTAAGACATGGTTAACTGGGGAGAGGGACATTGTCCTGCCTACCACGCCTGCCATCGTCAGTGTGTCTGCCTTTTGTCTTTCAGGTTTCTGAATAACCGCACAGCTTCAAGCATCACCTCCTCACACCACTGTATTCAAGTCAGAAATAACAGAGAAAGGGAGAAGTGTTTTCCTTTGATTGAGAGGAAAGTCTTTCCCAGAAGCTTTCCAGGAGATTTCTCCTTCACTGTCATTGCTAAGAACTCAGTGTTCTGGCCCCGCCTAGCAGCAGATGAGGCTGAATACGTGACAGGTATCAAAGGAGAAATGGAGAGTTACACCCACAAAAAAAGGCATCATCCCTTCGCCCTGGCTCCAACAATCAGAATTCTATTAATGAACAAAAAAGAGTAAACTGCTATCAAGCGGACAACTAAGGGTGTCTGCCACAGAGAGCCACCAGCAACTAAGTTTTAGTCACTTCCCCTCCCATATGCTATCTTTTGCATCTACCAGCTGCTAGCATTTCAACTTATACTATTGTGTGTTTTTCCTGCTGCTTAAGCTGTAAGTTTTATATTTGAATGCTTCAGGTGTTGACTTTTGATTTTTTTGAGATTTTTTTTGGGTTTTTTTAGATAGGATCTTACTATGTAGTGCCGGGTGGCCTTGAACTCACTTATGTAGCCCAGACTGGCCTTGAACTCACAATAATCCTCCTGCCTCAGCCTCCTGAGTGCTGGGATTACAGGTAGGCACCACCACACCTGGCAGCTTTTGATTTTTGAAGACAAATTTTTATAACTCAAGACTAGAAAGAAAAAGAATAGGGAACTATCTCTGAAAGTTCATTTTTTAAAAAATGTTTATTGTAATAAAAAGTCTTGGCTTTAAAGACCTCTACAAGGTTTAAAAACTATTTAGAAAAACTCCGAATTTTTCTGGCTTCAGGCTTAAAAATTAACTTTACGGGCATAAAGGCTGTGAGGCGAAAGGGAAATTTATTGAGAACAGCACTGTCAGAAGTCATTGTTTCAAAGTCCTCTCCTCCTACAACAGTCTGCCCTTGATGTCTCCTTCCTGCTTTCAGAATTCAGTCCTCCACTCCCTGCAATCTGTGTGTTTGCTCAAACTTTTTCTTGGTAATTGTTCTGACCAGAAGTTCACTGTTCTGCTGCTGTCCGATTTAATGAGGATTTTCGCTGCGAGGCCCTGGGCAGAGGAGCCAACGGAGAAGCTCCCGCAGACTTCGTGTCTCGTCCCAGGCCATAGCAGACCTTGCTCCCAAAGCCACTTGGCATAGAGACTTTGCCTCCAGCGTGCTCTGGAGCACAGATGACCTGGGACGTAGAGAGGAGGTCACTTCGTTAAACGTGGGTCGGATACTTCCTGTCTGTAGAGGATTCAGTGGAGTGATGCATAGAAAGCACTTATCACAGTAATGTTAAGTTCTTACAAAATGTAAGTTTTGTTGTTGCTGGTGTAATAAATTGATTTCCCAGATGAGAAAAGGAAAATATAGAAGTTATATTCCTTGGCTCTCTTCTGTGGAAAAGAAAATTTGGAAAATGTATAATACTCTGTATTCCACTCTAGGCATCATTATCCCAGAGAAGAGTCTCTCTTCCTGTAGCAGTCTGTAAAACTTGAGAAAAGGACTCTCCATCCAGGTCATAAGCAGACCCCATAAAGCAGGGAAAATAGGCTGAAGTAACTGTAACTGGAGTGACATGCTGTTAGGGGCTCAATCTCCTTATTCCAAGTTCTGTTTTGTGCTTTAAGAAACAAAATATTCTTCTAAAATAAATGTGGTCATGGGCATAACAGTGTTACAACAGCCTTGCAAACTATTTGGGAAACTTAATTATGTGTCCACTTATAAAATTATCCTATCAAATGTTGCCCTCATTAGGAGTTGCCTAAATTCCTAGGGAGGTTTGCAATTTGCCATTCCTGGATGATTTCAGAAGAGGGAGACTGATGGTAATAACACGTTTTCTGTTTCACTTCCCAGTGAGGATGTCTGTTGAGTTTATAAAAGATTCTGTACAGCTTCTCTGAGTTGTACATGAAAGAGGAAATGGTAAGAAAGAGGTACAAGTAAATACAAGAGGAACCAGAAGGGAGAAGAGAACAATAGCTATGAGCAGTAGTAACGTAGCCTACCGAGAAATAAATAACTGCCATGGAACGCAGGTCTCTGTAAAGTAATCCAGGAAAGTTTGCTCTCCAGCTTCACCTGGCCCTGTACAGATCCGAGCTGCCTTCAAGAGCTCTGCCAACTATGGCTGAAACCAAAACTGTACGTGAAAGGGCAGTGGCGGGCCCTGCAGTGCAAGGATGTTCTTGATCTCGGTCTAGAGAGTTTCAGCCTGACTCCAGCAACAACAGAGGACAAAGCAGAAGTTGAATGCCTGCTGGAGATGAATTTTTCTGAGTGGTTCAAGAACCAGTAGAAAACTCAAGTAGGAGCTCACTGCAATTTTATTTTATGTATGTATTTATTTATGAGTTTTTTTAAAAAAACATTTTCTTTGCCATACTGGGGATCAAACCCAGGGCACTGCACATGCTAAGCATGCACTGCACTGCATCCCCGGCCCTCACTGCGAATTTCGTCGCAACTTCTTTAATGACTGGGGATGCTGGCCAACATTTCATGTGTTTATTTTTGAAAATTCAGATTGTTTTGCCCTACTGAATTATAAGAGTTTTATATAATCAGATGGAAAATTCTTTGTTAGGTTTATGCTCTCAAATACTTTATTTCAGTTTGCTTCATCTTGGAGTCTTTTGAAAAGCGAAATGATATTTTTCTCCTCCTGTGGTTCTTCCTCATTGTAACAACCTATCAAAGAAATCTTTGCCTAACTCAAAGCCACAAAGACATTTTTTCTGTATTTTCCTCTAAGAGTTTTTGTTTTAGCACTTGTAAGTAGATTGGTGATGCATTTCTTTTTCTTCTTTCTTTTTTGGTGCCTGGGATCAAACTCATGACCTCACGCTTGCCAGGTAGGCGCTTATGCCACTGAGCTAAATCCCTGGCCCCTGGTGATGCATTTCAAAATGACTTTGTATATGATATGAGGTCAGGGTGAAGATTCACATTCCACAGTGATTGTCAGAGGCTGGAGATAGTAGGGAATGGAGAATGACTGCTTAACAGAGGAGAATTTTATTATGATGATAAAAGAATCCTGGAGTTACATAATGATCATTTTCAAAAACCCTAAATTGAAGACAACATTGCATAGGCTCCTGGCCAGCTTGGATCCGCAGGCCCTGGCCAGTTACACTCCCGTGCAAATACTGGGGACCCTTGTGGACTGGTGCCCAGCTCAGGGCTGAGGCACGGGTGCCTACCATCAGATACCCATAGCCAGCACTGGCCAGAGAGACCAAACAGTCATCCAGCAGCTCCAGGTTGTGGGCGGACCCATGGGGGCTGTTTGGACCGAGGTCCACTCCTGTGCACATTCCAGACAACATTGCGTAGATTCCTGGCTAGCTTGGATTCGCGGGCCCTGACCAGGTCTGCTCCCGTGTGGACTCCAGGTGGGTTGGTGCCCAGCTCAGTGCAGAGGTGTGGGCGCCCACCATGGAATGTCCGTAGCTGGTCAGAGGGGCAAATGGTCTTGCTTCAAAGAGGTCGTGGCCAGTGCCAGGGTGCCTGGGACCACACTACCCACGTGTGTGGAGGAAGTCAGGAATATGCCAAGACGAGGAGGGACAGGGTGGTCTCTGGTGTCCGGCTCAAGCAGTGCAAGTCCACAAGAGGTAAACATGGAGATCCAGAGTCGCACACCTGAAATGACTGAAGTGATGTCAACTGAAGTGAAGAAACAAGTTCATGAAGCTATAAGAGAAATTAGAACAGAAATTCTATCCCAGGTAAAAGAAGAAATGAAAACCATAATAAAAGAAATACTAAGCATCTTAGCTGGGCCTGGTGGCGCACACCTGTAATCCCAGCACTTGGGAGGCTGAGACAGGAGGATCATTGTGAGTTCGAGACCAGCCTGGGCTACAAAGTGAGCCCAAGGCCAGCCTGAATGGCATAGTGAGACCCTGTCTCAAAAAGACAAGGGCCGGGGATTTAGCTCAGTGGTCTAAGTGCCTGCCTGGCAAGTGCAAGGATGTGAGTTCAATCCCCAGTGCCATCAAAAAAAAGAAGAAGAAATACTAAGCATCTCTGAAGAAGACACAGATAAAAAAAATAGAAGAGCGTAGGAAAATGAGGGAAACCATGAGTGAACAATATAAGAGAGATTTATAATGCATGAAACAGATTCAAAAAGATATCCAGAAAATTAAAAACTCCATTGAAAGCTGGCAAAATAACTTGAAAGAAACTGAGAACAGACTTTTAAATCTTGAAGACAGGTTTGCAGCTTCTGATCACAAAAGGAAAGACCTCTTAAAAATAACAAGGACTCAAGAAGTAACAATTCAACAGCTGGTGGACAACTCAAAGCATAACTTAAGAATTAAAAATGTGAGTAAAAAAGCAGGGGTCAAGACAAATGACATCAGGACCTTATTTATAGAAATAATTTCTGAGAACTTCTCAAGCATGGAAAAAAAAAGTGACATTCAAATAAGTGAGGCATATAGAACTCCAGCTAGCCATAACCAAAACAAATCTACACCCAGACATATAATATCAAGATCCCAGAAATTCAACTTAAGAATAGAATATTAAAAGCTGTTAGAGAAAAGAAACAGATCATCTATAAAGGAAAACCCATCAGAATCACAGCAGACTTCTCAACACAAACCATCAAGTCAAGAGGAGGCTGGAGTGAAGTACTACAAGTCCTGAAAGAAAACAACTGCCAACCCAGACTGATGTACCCTGCAAAACTTTCCTTCAAAATTAATGGAGAAACAAGATACTTCCATGACAAAGAACAACTCAAGGAATTCATGACCACCAAACCAACCCTACAAGAATACTAAAGGACATTCTACAGAGAGAGAAAAAGGACCATGGTCTCAGGAACAATGTCAGAAGAGGACCATCAAGTGGGGCCAGTCGATTGAATGGAGAGGAAAAATAGGGAGCCAATGGCAGGAAAATAGCATGACAGAGACAATGCAGTGCAAGAGGGCCTCAAGGCACCAATAGAAAGAAACACAGGCAAAGTGGATCAGGAGACAGGATCCATCAATATGCTCTATACAAGAAACACATTTAACTAGAAAGAAAATTCATAGACTGAAAGTCAAAGGAGAGAGAACAATGCCCTATGTGACAGGGAGCCAGAAAAAAAGTAGGAGTAGCCAGCCCATCAACTGCAGAATGGATAAGAAAGACATGGCATTTTATGTGGTGGAAACCTACTCAGCTATAAAGGAGGATAATTTCAAGGCTCTTGTAGGTGGGTAGAGGCAACTGGTGATCATGCTCATGGATGAAATGGTTGAGAGTCACATGGGTGAATTTCGTGTTGTCTCCCTAGTATATAACAAACTAAAGGAGTTAGTGGGATCCATATTGGAAAAGTCAAAGGGGAAGAATTATCTAAAAAGGGAAGGAAGTGGCCACTGTGAATCTATTATCATGACTTGAAACTCATGTTGTCTTCATTGTTCTGATTAGTTTTGTTTTATTCTGATCTGTTTGATTTTATTATACTTGATGGCATGGACAGCTATTTTAAAGATAACAAAATATATAATTGCAGTCATCGAGGATGTCCAGTTATCTTGTTTAGAAACCCTGTATTGCTTTCATTGTTTTGTTTTGATTGATTTTACTCTATTCTGTGTTGTTTGATTATAATATGTCTGAAGGTGTAGGCAACTATTCTGAAGATAAAAAACATTATGGTAGCCACTGTTGTTTTACTAGTATCTTGAAGTTCTGTAGTGCTTACATTGTTCTGCTTTGTTTTTTGTTTTTTGTTTTTTTTACTGGTTTTATTTTGTTGTATTTTGTTTGACTTTACTCATCCCTGATGGTATGGGCACGTATATTGCAGACAACAAGAGGCATTATGGTAGCCATTATCCATTGCTTTTTACCCTGTTTAGAAGTCATGTACCATGTTCATTGTTTTGTTGTGATTGCCTCTACTCTGTTTTATTTTGTTTGGTTGTATTCTTTTCAAAACAAACAAACAAACAAACATTTCAAAAGCCCTAAATTGTACAGTTTAAGATGATTAAGGCCAAGGATATAGCTCAGCGGCATAAGTGCTTGCCTGGCAACAGCAAGGTTGAGTTTGATCCCTGGTACCAAAAGAAAAAAAAAAAAAAGATGTTTAAAGAGGTGAATTTTACCATGTGAATATTATTTCAATATCAACTTTTTAAAATAAAAGTTTTAAATAAGATTCACTTTCTCCTAGATTTGCCAATTAGAGAACATTTAAACTTTCAGAGGCCTAACAGGATGAGAGGAACAGATACGACAAATGGTTAGAAGTCAGAGGATACCCTCTTTTTGTTGGGGGCAAAATGTTATGCCTCTGGACAAAATTATGGGCCAGATTTAAATCACCTGAATTGTTCAAAAAATCTCAAAGGGGTTGGGGATATCGCTTAGCAGCACCAAGGTCCTGAGTTTGATTCCTGGCATAAAAAGAAAATCTCAAACCTTGCTTGTGGTTTAAGAGGGTCCTGAATACATAGTCCTTCTGGGTGTCTGATAAGTAACAAATGGAAATGTTCCTTAAAAGTAAATACCTTCATCTAAATCTCAGATTATTCCTACAAGTAACTTCGAAGACAGGTAAGTAGCTAGGTCCTGTGGCACATATCAGTGGTCCCAAAGTGGGTCATTTTGTCCACCCAATTATTAGAAGGTTTCTCTGCAGTACACAGTCATGGCTCACTGGATAGCAGAAAAGTTGCTGTTCTGCTAGGGGATAAAACTTGTTGGAAATCCATACTGCAGAACCTGCCAGAAATCTCTCTAAGGTGCAAGGGAAAACCTTTCCCTGGGAGGCAGCTCCCTGGAAGCAACAAAACTGCCAAGAACACACAGGGCACTGCTGCCAGGAAAGCTGCTGCTGGATGCAGGAGAAGCTGGCTGCTGAGATTGCCTGGCCAGCGCTGGAGTAGGGAATGGGAAGCCCTTCCCACTGTAGCGTCCCTCCAGCGCCTTCTACCGACAAACCATAACATCATGCCTCTTGCTACAGGGAAAAAGTTTTGTGAACCCCAATTCACATAATAGAGCAGGCAAATTAGAATGACTTGCAGCAAACTAATAGCTGGCAAAGGCACTGTGCTGTGTCGAATAGTGCTATGCCCCCTCAAAAAAAAAATCTGTGTCCAACTGGAACCTCCAAATGTGACCTCGTTTGGCAATGTGTGCTTTTTTGCAGGTGCAGTTGATTAAGATGAGGTCAGACTGGGTAAGAGTGGACCCTAAGTCCAATGACTGGGGCCCTTTAAGAGGAGATGAGAGATGAAACCACACTCACACACAGAAGGAAGAACACCATGTGACAACAGAGGCAGAGATTGGAATGATGATGCAGTTGCTATCCAAGAACTATCAAAGATTGCAGGCGAGGAACAGAAGTTAGGAAGAGGCACCAGAAGTTAGTTTCTAGAGCCTTCAGCAAGAGCATGGCCTTTTCAGCACCTTGATTTCAGTCTTCTGGTCCCCAGAACCATGAAATAATAAACTCCTGTTGTTTTACTAATTTTGTGGTAACTTGCTAGGGTAACTTGTGCCAAATCAGGTATCACCAAATGTTTAGTTGCAGTTTGTGGAGAGTCAAGTCATCCATGAGTACATCGAGCTGATGCCTGGGGAGAGAGACGAAAAGCAAGACTACACTGGGAAGTGCGCTAATTACCACGGTTGTACTCATAACAGACCCTGAAATTCAACATGGCATCTCGGTTTCAATATGCTTTACTGTCTTCCTAGACATGGATTTTCAATGTTGTATAAAATGTATCAACTTCATTTCTTGACAAACTGTCACAAAGCCATTATGCCTTTTACTCAGTGTGTCTACTCACATACTTTCTGGCTCACTGGGCTCTCAGAGAGTCCTTGTGGATTATCTGTCTTCTAAGCTAATCATACCTTAAAATCTGTCTGAACTGTGTTTGTTAAATTTCCAACTCAGCATTTTGGTCTTACTCTTTAACTCCTTTTGATTCTACCTAGGTTCCCATTACCAATATAAATAGAATTTCACATTCTTTTGTATCTATTTCACTGGCATAATCCCATCAGTAATGGGAAACTAACTCATTTATCAATTTGTTTATTGTATTTTTAATCATATATTTATAGAGCATGAATTAAGTAGATGTCAGTGTTCCAGCCACCATACAGGGAACAAAGGACATAAAGGACACAAGGATGAATGAGACACAGACCGTGCCAGACACAAAAGTGAGAGAAGGCATAGCTAGGAAGATCACAGATTTCCAGTGGACAGAATAACTGGTCAGTGGTGTCAGTCTACAAAACAGAGGACTCAGGAAAAAAAAAGGTGAGTGTAAGGGAGTAAATAGCTCCTGATTAGTTTAAGGTGCCTGTGAAACAAGTAGCAATAGTTAGTAGCAGTCAGCTTTGGGGCGGGAAGCTCAAGAAAAAGGTCAGTCTCAAGGTATAAACCAGAACTCAGAGCCAAGCATCATGGCTCACGCCTACAATCCCAGCATTTGGGAGGTTAAGGCAGAGGAATCTCTGAGAGTTTGAGGCCAGCCTAGCCTACATTGTGAGTTCAAAACCAGCCTGAACTACATAGCAAGACCCTGTCTCAAAAACAGAAATAAGGGAAGGAAACAAACAAACAAAAAACACAAATAACAACAACAAAATCAGAACTCGATAGCTGACGGTATAAAATCCTGAAAGATAAGGACTAAAGTAAAGCATTGATTTGACCATAGGAAAGCCAGAGGAAGCAGGGAGAGTAAAGCTCACATGAGAGCGTAAAGGGAAACAGGAGGCACAGTTAGGTCACTGTCTCTAATAAGTCAGACATGCATGAGCTTAGGTATCGCATGACTTCTCTAACATGAGAAACCCAAAGTGTGAGTAAATTAAGAGCAAAATGAAAGCTAGGTAGCAGGAAACAGAGAGATAGAGCTTCTGCAAATGGGAAGGAAACCAAGAGATGGAGGAAAGGGGGAGAGAAAGGGAAAGAGACAGAAAAAGAGTTAAGATGAGTTATGTGCATGCACCAGCTCCCAAAATAAATGCAATAATTATGCATTGCAAACATGTACTATAAAAGAATTTTAAAATATGTATAATCGATACTATATGAACACACAGTTGAAAAGTCAGTTTGGTCTATACGGCCTGACATGGACGAAGAGAGCCCTTCTCCCATCTTATCACCCAGTCCTACTTCCCACAGAGCTATAATTTCAACTCCTACTATGATTTCTTTGGAGACCTACTTCAAGTTTTTAAAATAATTTTCTCATACAGTTATTTACTTTTGATGTTTTACTTTTACATATTATTAATTTCATATGACACAAGACAGATTCAGCTGTCTTGTATACCCACAGCCAACCTAATCATACACAATTCTCACCTTCTTCTCCACTTGACCAATATAACATTTTTTTAAAAAAGTAAACACACTGATTCCCTCATTTATTTCTTTTTTACTTTTCCCAATATTTTTCTAACATAATTTTCTTTCAGCTTCTTACACTAATGAGACAATACGATATTTACATATGTGTGTGTTATTTATTTCACTAATGAGTGTGGTCTCAAGTTGCATCATTTACCTATAAAAGTCTCCAGTTTATCCTTCTTTATGGCTGAGTAGTACTCCATTGTATAAAAATACCACATCTTTTTTATCCATTCTTAAGTCAATGGGCATTAAGGTTATTGCCAAGATCTGGCTATTAAAAATTGTGCTGCTGCCGGGCGTGGTGGCTCACGCCTGTAATCCCAGCACTCGGGAGGCTGAGACAGGCGGATCGTTGTAAGTTCGAGACCAGCCTGGGCTACAAAGTGAGCTCAAGGCCAGCCTGAACGGCATAGTGAGACCCTGTCTCAAAAAAACAGGGCTGGGGATCTAGCTCAGCAGTCTAAGTGCCTGCCCGTCAAACGCAAGATTGTGAGTTCAATCCCCGGTGCTGCAAAATAAATAAATAAATAAATAAATAAAAATTGTGCTGCTATAAACATGGGTACACATATATGCTGTGGTATAATGTTTTTAATTCTTTTGGGAAGGTACCCAGAAGGGGAATAGCTAGGTTGAATGGGATCTCTAATCCTAGTTTTTTGAGGAATCTCCACACTGATTTCCACAGTGGATGTACCAGTCTGCATTCCCACCAACAATGGAGAAGGGTTCCTTTAACCCCACAGCCCCTCCAGCATCTGTTATTCCTTGATTTCTTGATAATAGCCATTCTTTCTGGAGTGAGGTGGAATCTCAGTGTTGTTTTAATTTGCATCTCTTGAATGACCAGTGCAGTTGAACATTTTTTTCAAATATTTATTTGCTGTTCATATTTCTTCATCTGAGAAGTGTATATTCATCTCAGATGTCCATTTTTGGATTGGATCTTTAAATCTAAGAGACTGAATTTTTTTTAGTTCCTTATATGCTCTCGATAGTAATCCTTTGTCTGAGGTACAGCTGGCAAACATTTTCTCCCACGTTGTGGATTGTCTCTTCACTCTGTTGGTGGTTTCTCTTGCTGTGCAAAAACTTTCAATTTGATATGATCCCAATTGTTGACTCTTTGTGATAGTTCCTGATTAGGGTTTTGTTCATAAAGTCTTTGCCTACACCAATGTCTTTAAGAGTTTTACCTACTCTATCTTCTAGACGATTTAATATTTCTGTTTTAATATTAAGATCTTTGATCCATTCTGATTTTAGCTTGGTACATGGTGAAAGATATGGGTCCAGTTTTAATCTTTGGAATGTATAGAGCCAATTTTTCCAGCATCAGTTTTTAAAGAGGCTATCTTTCTTCCAGTGAATGTGTTTGGCTCCTTTGTGAAAGATAAGGTGGCTTATTGTGTCTGAAGTTGTTTCTGCATCTTCTAATCTGTTCCATTGATTTTGGGGGGGGGGTTATTTTTATTTTATTTATTTATTTATTTATTTATTTATTTATTTATTTATTTTTTACCAGTAGTACACTGTTTTTAATCATAGTAGCTTTATAGTATAATTTCAAGTCGGGGATTGTGATGCCTCCTGTCTTGTGTTTGTTGCCCAGGATTTCCTTTGCTATTCTTGGTCTCTTCTGGTTCCTAATGTATGTTAGGACGGTTTTCTCTAGAAATAGATATACTATTAGATATACTAATAGATATACTATTTGAATTTTGATTGAGATTGCATTAAACCTGTATTACAGTTTTGGAAATATGGCCATTTTCACTATATTGGTTCTTCCTACCCAAGAGCATGGGATATCTCTCAATTTTCTAATATCCTCTTCAATCTCCTTTTTCAGAGTACTATAATTTTCAAGTAGGGGTCTTTTACATCCTTTGTTAGGTTGATTCCTAGGAATTTTTTTTTTTTTTTTCGATGCTATTGTGAAAGGTGTTGTTTCCTTGATTTCTCTCTCAGTGAGTTTGTTATTCATGTACAAGAAGGCTATTGATTTTTGAGTGTTTACTTTGTAACCAGCTACATTACTGAATTTGCTTATTAAATCTAGAAGTCTTTGGGGGGAGTTTTGGGATCTTCTAAGTAGAGTATCATGTCATCTGTAAATAACGATAGTCTAACTTCTTCCTTTCCTATCTTTATTCCTTTTATTTCTTTCTTTTGTTTAATTGCTCCAGCTAAAGTTTCCAGGACTATGTTGAATAAGAGTGGAGACAGTAAACATCTTTGTCTAGTTCCTGATTTTAGAGAGAAATTTTTCAGCTTTTTCCCATTTAGTATGATGTTGGCTGTTGGTTTGTCATAGATCGCTTTTATCAGATTGAGATAAAGACCATCTATTCCAATTTTCTGCAGGGTTTTTTTTTTATCATGAATGAGTGCTGGACTTTGTCAAAAGCTTTTTCTTTATCTATTGAGATGATCATATGATTTTTGTCCTTGGCTCTGTTAATACGGTGTATTACATTTATGGATTTACCTATGTTGAACCATCCCTTCATCCCTGGAATCACCCCGCTTGATCATGGTGTATAATCTCCTTGATGATTTCTTGCAGTCTCTTTGCCAGTGTCTTATTGAGGATTTTTGCATCAATATTCATTAGGGAGATTGGCTTGTAATTCTCTTTCTTAGTTGAGTCCTTCTCTGGTTTTGGTATCAGGTAATGCTTGCTTCCAGGAATGAATTGGAAGTATTGCTTCCTTTTCAATCTCATTAAAGAGTTTGAGAAGTAGTAGTGTTAGGTCTTCTCTCAATTTCTTGTAGAATTCAGCAGTGAATTCATCAGGGCCTGGGCTTTTCTTTGTTGGTAGGTTTTTAATTACATCTTCAATTTCATTTATTGATATTGGGTTATTTAGGATTTTTGTATCTTCTTGATTCAGCTTTGGTAATTCATATGTATTTAGGCATCTGTCCATTTCTTCTGTATTTCCCACCTTATTAGAATACAAGTTTTCAAAGTAGGTATAGATGATTTTTCTGGATTTCTGTAGGATCTGTTGTGATTTCACCCTTTTCACTCCAAATTGCATGGATTTGAGTCTATTCTTTCCTTTTTTTGACAAGGCTGGCTAAGGGTTTGTCAATTTTATTTAATCTTTCAAAGAACCAACACTTTGATTCATTGATTCTTTGTATTTTTTTTAGTCTCCAATGCATTAATTTCTGTTCTGATCTTTATCATTTCCTCTCTTGCATGAGCTTTTGACTTAGCCTGCTATTCTTTTTCTAGAAGTTTGAGGTTCAATATTAAGTTGTTTATATATGCTTGCTCTGTTTTCCTGACATGGATATTTACTGCTATAAATTTCCTTCTTAAGATTGCTTTCATTGTGTCCCACAAGTTTCAATGTGTTGTATTGTCATTATCATTCAACTGTAAAAACTGTCTAATTTCTTTAATTTCATCTGTGACCTATTGGTTGTGCAGTAGGGCACTATTTAATTTCCATGTGTTTATGGACTTCTTGTGGTTTCCTTTGGCATGGATTTCCAATTTCATTGCACTGTGGTCTGATAGTATGCATGGGATAATTTTAACTCCTTTGCATTTATTTAAGCATGTTCTATGAGTCAGTACGTGGTCTATTTTGGAGAATGTCCCATATGCAGCTGAGAAGAATGCATTCTGATGTTGTGGGGTGGAACACTCTATAATCTACTAAGTCCATTTGTTCAAAAGTTTGATTTAGTTCTAATATTTCATTATTGATTTTTTGCCTAGTTGATGTTTTTGTGACAGTGAGGTATTGAGGTTTCCCAATACAATTGTATTAGGGCTTATTTGATTTTTCATGTCCGTTAGTAATTGTTTTATATAGTTGGGTACACTGGTATTTGTTGCATATATATTTATGATTGTTATCTCTTTCTTTTGGATTATTCCCTTTATAGGAATGCAGTGACCTTTATTTCTTTTAATCAGTCGTGGTTTGAAATTAACTTTGTCTGCAAATAGAATAGCTACTCCTGCTTCTTTCTGGGTTCCTGTTGCATGGAGTATTGTTTTCCAACCTTTGACTTTCAGTCTATGAATTTCTTTTTTGAATTAAATGTTTCTTGTATGCAGAATATTGTTGGATCTTATTTTTTGATCCATTCTGCCAGTCTGTGTCTTTTGACTGGTGAATTAAGACCATTAACATTGATGGTTATAACTGAAATATATTGACTTATCCTTGTCCCTTGTCCCTTTACAAAACTTTGTTTGCATCATTTTCCTTCCATTCTATTTTTAAGTATTCCTATCCTTTCCTTCCCCTTCTCCTCAGTCTTGCTTCATTTCCCATTTGAACATTTTCTTCCTACTTCCCAATGTCTATCATCCATTGTAGTCCATATTTACTCTTTGGGTTTTTCATACAAGAGAAACAATGTAATATTTAAACATGTGTGTGATTTATTTCACTTAAAATTATGTTCTTGAGGTGCATCCATTTACCTGAAAATGTCTCACACTTATCCTTCTTTATGGCAGTGTAGTATTCCATTATATATAGAAATCAAATTTTCTTCATCCATCCATTGTTGGGCATCTGGGCTGTTTCTCAGATTTAGCTACTACAAATTGTGGTGTTACAAACATGGGTATGCATATATCACTATGGTATGATGCTTTTATCTCTTTTGAGAAGATACCTAGAAGGGGAATAGTTGTGTCAAATGGAAACTCTAGTTTTAGTTTTTTGAGGAATCTCCATACTGATTTCCATATTGGTTGTACCAATTGACACTTCTATCAACAATGGAGAAGAGTTCCTTTTTCCCCAATGCCTTCTATCATTTGTTATTGGTTGATTTCTTGATGAGAGTCATTCTTTCTGGAGTGAGATGGAACCTTAGTGTTGTTTTAATTTGTAGTTTTTGAATGACCAGTGATGTTGAACATTTTTTTTCATGTATTTATTTGCTGTTTGTACTTCTTCATCTGTAGTATAATTTCAAGTCCAGTATTGTGATGCTCCACACCTAGGCTTTGTTTTCCAGAATTGCTTTTGCTAGTCTAAGTCTTTTCTGGTTCAAAATGAATTTTAGAACTGTTTTTCTGCAGTTCTGTGAGATATGCTACTGGTATTTTGGTCAGGATTGCATTAAATCTGTGTAACAGTTTTGAAAGTATGGCCATTTTTACTATATATAGTAAAACTGTATGTAGGCTTGACTTAAAATGGAAACTCTCCTGCTTCAGCCTCCCAAGTGCTCAGACTATGTGTGCTATCATGCCCCAGGCTGAAGGGAAATTTAAATTGTAAATTTTAATCTCTTCGAAGCTAGTATTATTCCTCACCTCATTCCCTAGGTGACAGACTGAGTGAGTCTTTTCTCTCTTCAGTTCTGGTTCTTGTACTAAAATCCTTTTTGGGGGAGGGAGCTAGCAAAAGGATTGTTGTAATTTTTTTTTTTACAAACACACAAACAACAATAACAACAAAAAAAAACCCAGCGATATAGGATTTCAAATCAAGATGACAGGAACTTAACAATGGTTGTTACATTGCATGTTGTTATCTTCAAAATAGTTGCTCAGGTTACCAGATACAGGCTTGCAAAATTGATCAAACAATATAATTTCCCTTTGAGCAGTTTATTTCCCTTTTACTATATTTATTGTAACTTTTGCATCTTACTCTTGCAGTTTCTTACACTACTAAGACAATATGGTGTTTACACATGCAAGTCTGATTTATTTCACTTATGAGTATGGTTCCTAGTTGCATCCATTTACCTATAATAACCTCGAGTTTATTATTCTTAATGGCTGAGTAGTATTTCATTGTATAAAAATACCACATCTTTTTTATCCATTTCTCGGTTGATGGGCATTTGGGTTGTTGCCAAGATCTGGCTATCACAAATTGTGCTGCTATAAACATGGGTGCACGTATATCACTGTGGTATGATATCTTCGATTCTTCTGGGAAAATATTCAGAAGGGGAATACGTGGGTCAAATGGAACCTCTAAACCTAGTCTTTTGAGGAGTCTCTACACTGATTTCCACAGTGGTTGTACCAGTCTACACTCCCTCCATCAGTGGAGAAGGGTTCCTTTTCCCCTACAGCCCCACTAACATTTGTTATTGGTTAATTTCTTGATGTTAGTCATTCTTTCTGGAGCAAGGTGATATCTCAATGTTGTTCTAATTTGCACTTCTTGAATGACCAATGATGTCGAACATTTTTCCATATATTTATTTGCCATTTATATTTTGTCATCTGATAATTGTGTGTTCATCTCAGATGCCCAGTTTTGGACTGGGTCTTTAAATTTGGGGGGCCTGATTTTTTTTCAATTCTTTATACATTCTAGATAGAAGTCCTTTGTCTGAGGGACTGTTGGCAAAAATCTTTTCTCAATTCATGGGTTTTCTTTGCACTCTGTTGGTGATTTCTTTTGATGTGCAAAATTTTTTAGTAAGATGAGATCCCAGTTGTTGATTCTTTGAAATACTTCCCATGCAGTTTGGTTTTTGTTATGAACTCTTTGCCTTCCCCTATGTTCTTGAGATTTCTACCTATTTTGTGTTCCAGTAGATTTAGTGTTTCTAGCTTCATATTTAGATCTTTGATCCATTTTGACTTTCATTTAGTGTATAGTAATAGGCATGGGATCTAGTTTAAGTCTTCAGCATGTAGAAAGTCAGTTTTTCCAATACCATTTATTAAAGAGGCTTTCTTCTGGGGAACATATTTGATTCCTTTGCCAAAGATAAGGTGACTGAGTGGTTTTTTTTTTTAATAGACTATGACAATCACTTTATTAAGAAACATTAAAGAGATCCACGAGCCGGGTGTGGTGGCTCACGCCTGTAATCCCAGCACTCGGGAGGCTGAGACAGGCGGATCGTTGTGAGTTTGAGACCAGCCTGGGCTACAAAGTGAGCTCAAGGCCAGCCTGAACAGCATAGTGAGACCCTATCTCAAAAACACCAGGGCTGGGGATCTAGCTCAGCGGTCTAAGCACCTGTCTGGTCAAGCGCAAGGTCGTGAGTTCAATCCCCGGTGCCGCAAAAAAAAAAAAAATAAAAAGAGATCCATGACTAACAATTGCCATGTTAATGTGACTTTTGTAATCCTATTCCATTCCTTACATTTACTACTTTCAAAAAAACCAGATTTATTGAAATATATTTTACATAATATGCAATCCATATTTCCTCTTTGAAAAAGATTTGTATCTTACTTTGTAAAGGATAAAGACTATCACGTTGAACTTTCTTACCCCGCCTCTATCCGCTCTAGTTAGATCTATCTCTGTTTACTACTTCCAAATCTAACGCCTCAATTCTTGATTCCTCATCTCTTTGTTGTTTGCTTTACCCATAATCTTTGTTTTTGTTCTTGTTTGGTGCTGAGGACTGAACCCAGGTCATTTTACGTGATAAATAAGTGTTCTACACATCCAGCCCAAGAGCTAGTGTCCCTGCTCCACACACTGCAGATTAAGCCCAGGAAACACTGAGATACACTCTGACTGTTTTTATAGTTGTGTCTGCATCTTCTATTGTGTTCCACTGATCCTCAAGTCTGTTTTTTGCCAGGACCATGCTGATTTTATTATAGCAGTTTTGTAGTATAATTTGAAGTCTGAGATTGTGATGCTTCCTTCCTTGACTTTGTTGCCCAGGATTGCCTTTGCTATTATAGGTCATATGGTTCCATATGAATTTTAGGAATATTTTCTCCAGATTTGTGAGGTATGCTAATGGTATTTTAATCAGGATTGCATTAAATCTGTGTAACAGTCTTGGAAGTATGGTCATTTTCACAGTGTTGGTTCTTCCTATCCATGAGCAAGGGATATCTTTCCATATTCTGAATTCCTCTTCAGTTTCTTTTTTCAGAGTACTGTAATTTTCAATGTATATATCTTTTACTTCCTTTATATTCCTAAGTATTTCAATTTTGATGTTATTGTGAAGGGTGTGGTTTCCCTTATTTCTCTCTCAGTGAGCTTGTTGCTTGTGTACAGGAATGCTATTGACTTCTGAGTGTTGACTTTGTACCCAACTACACTGCTGAATTTGCTTATTAAGTCTAAAAGTTTGTTAGTGGAATTTTTGGGGTCTTCTATGTAGAGTATCATGTCATCTGTGAATAATGATAATTTAACTTCTTTCTTTCCTATCTTTATTCCTCTTATTTCTCTCTCTTATCTAATTGTTCTGGCTAATGTTTCCATAACTACATTGAATAGTTAACAGTCACATATTTTACATAGAAAATTAGAGATCAAAACTGTACATAACACTGTAGCATGATAATTACTATGGTATTTTTATAACATATTTAAATGTCTATCTTAGTATTCAGTAATATACAGCACATGTATCACATAAATTTTTAAAGGTTATTATTTGATTGGCAATCTCATGTTGATTTGATCATTTTCTTCATGAGAGTATTTAGAAGAATAACCTGAGCTCCATCAAATTAACAAGTAGCCATACTGTAATTTTTTTCAATAAACTATTTTCACAAGCTTTTCTCAATGCACATAAACTTTATAGTCTCTTTTTTATCTCTTTAGCAGGACAAGACTTTCATCACACAACATTCTCTCATATCAAAAGTATATCTCTTACACTTATAACCTTCTTAATATTTCATTTTTTTTTCACTTACTATCACCTTCTATGATAAATTTGACTGTAACTACTTGGATTTTAAAGTGTCCCCTTTCTTTCCCTCGGATAGTTAAACTTGACTGACTGCCAACAGACCTCTGAGTAACCTTCAATCAGTGTTTTATTTTAAAACAACAGAGAAAAGAGCAAGATAACCTTGTAAATTCAAAGCTTTGTACTGTACAAGAAATGCTTTATGCACATTAACTCAAACCGAAAACCAAAAGTATATTTACAAATTAGTTAAAATTTGTAATTTGATTTCTCCTGTAGAACTTTTTTTTTAAAGAGGTGCCTATGAGGGGCCAGGGATTTAGCTCAGTGGTGTGAGTACCTGCCTGGCAAGCATGAGGTCATGAGTTTGATCCCTGGTATGGAAAAAAAAAAAAGGCGCATATGATTGGAGATTTGATGATGTCATGGATTACTAATAGAGTTTATATTTTTCAAGTTATATTATAATCCATTAACAAAACAAAGGAAAAAATGTCCCATTATGTCTGAAGTTGCATTACAAGATCACAAGTTACAAAGGCCCCAGTGAGTTACAAAGGCAGCAGTTTTACACAAAAGGGAGAATGTTCTATTATCGGGCCTGCTGGATATGTCTGCTTGGTTTTGGTAGACATCCTGGGCAGGTTTTCATTTAACGCTTTAATTTTCCCTTCAAGACTGATTAGAGCGCTTTTCTCCCCTAGTTTCCAGGTGAGTCTAGGTGACCTTGGACTCATGCATTTTACTTTGTATATATGTACACACATACATATACTTTTTTTAATGTCATTTGCTCACATTCAGTCCACATACTCACGCATAGGCACAAAGAGGTTAATACAGTCCCATCCCCAAAGCCATGGGCAAATCCAACTAGAATAGCAGCTGCAGTTAACTACTCTGTCTAGAACAGAAGCTAGAATCGGAACAGGTGACAAATGTCACTGAGGAGTGACCAATTCCCCTTCTGTCCCTCAGTGGGGGCGGCACAAGCAGGTTACCTAGGTTAACTGTGGGACAAAACCCAGGGAAGGCCTACCTTATTTGAGGGCCTGGTCTGAGCCGCATTCTAACTCCTCCCTGGGTCCGATGAGGTCTTTGCTTTTGTGCAGGGGCTTTCTCCGCTGTGAAGGCTGTGAAGACTGCTGTGAAGACTCTAAGAAAAGGTCAGAGGGCATGAAAAGTCAGAGGGCATGACTTCTTGTCGTCAGACAGGGGTGTGCCCCAGCAGCAGCCAGCGGGGCTGGCAACAGTGACCTAAGCGGTCAGCAAGGTGTCTTCCCGGCTGACGCACCAGAAACGTTGCGGGAAAATTCCCAAGCCAAACCAAACCAAAAGGAAGACTGTTTGCACCGAGAAGATAAGGCCATATTTACTCTTTATGCTGGTGAACTGTTGCAGGATAATTCCACAAAGGCAACAGCCAGTTTTGATAACTGTAATGCTCAATTTAGATATGATTCTCCCAATACCCGAACTGTCTGCCAGCAGAGTCCTTATTCTCAGCTAGCATGGGTGCCCTCCGCAAACAGGATGTGGCAAAAGAAGTAAGATGGTGCATGGAATCGTCCAAGCACTGGGACACCTGAAGACACCCAGACATTTACACTGGACGTCTCAAGGACTTTGCACACTGAGGCAGGAGACAGTCAGAAAACTTTGACCACTGATGTTTACTAAGATCTTCCTGCCTAATGTTTCTCACCTTCTTTCAAGCCCTATATAAAAAAGCCTGCTTCTCTTTGCACCTTATAGATGACCTTTTTGCCCTCTGTCTGCCTGCACCCAGTCACAATAAATTCCACACCATGTTGCCTTTACACAAACCCACTGGTCTTGGCTGGTTTCTGCCTTGTGCCATTCCTTACAGTAATGCTATTGCTGTTTATGAATTGCCAAAAGATTTTCTAGTGTCTCTGTCCTCTTCCTTATTCCCTTACTTCCTTCTACATTTTTGAGGAATCCCAAGGAAAAGTGAATGGAGGAGAAATCCAGTATACTGAGCTGTGCCACGTTTCGTTCCAAACTTTTTTTTTTTTTGAGACAAGGTCTGGCTATGTACTTTAGGCTGACCTTGAACTCACAACAATCATCTTGCCTCACCCTCTGAAGTGCTGGGGTTATAGGTGTGCACACCATGCCCAGACCAAATTTATTTTCAACTGCACTTAAACTTATTTGAGGAAATAGAAACTTATGTACTTGCAATAAAATGTGTGTTTGTGTGTGTGGTGGGGAGCAGGCTCTCACCGAAAAGGTAAGAGCCGCTATGTCTTGTGGGGCTTAGACAGAGTTGTGGGGCATTGGACCTGCTCCTTAAAGCATCAATACTACCTGGGTGTGGTGGTGTATGCCTGTAATCTCAGCAGTCAGGAGGTTGAGGCACGAGGATTGTTGCAAATTCAAGACCAGCCTGGGCTACAAAGTGAGCTCAAGGCCGGCCTGAACGGCATAGTGAGGCTCTGTCTCAAAAAGACAAAAAAGCAAACAAAGAAGTCAATACTAGGAGCACAACCACTTTCAGTGGCCTGAGGCTATGATTACAGGAAAGCTGTGCTCCACTTTAGAAAGCATGGCTGCCTCCAACCTTGAGCAAGTCCAGGACCTTTGATTTTATTTTCTGTAACTGTACAGAGTTGTTGAACCAGTAAATGAACTAATGCAAGTAAAAGTACTTTGAGGAATAACAATGCTGGTGTGTTTGAA
>RJWT010011030.1:0-23630 GCA_004365215.1 Cuniculus paca | reverse complement strand
CATATAAAATAAAATCAATTAGTGGTTATAAAAGCACATTAAGTTAACCATCCAACCTTATTTTAATTTTTTACTATATAAATGTCATATAGAAAACTAGGATAATTAAAAGGATAGATACAATTATTATTGTGAAGAAAAGAGATTGATGAATATTTTATGAGAATGGAGACACATAAAGACAGGTCAAATGTAAAGAAACATTATCATAGCAGAACAGGAACTCCTTAGAACAACATGCATTACATGAATCTTAAATATTCAATATCTTTTCAGTGACCCTAAATGTATATTCCAGTGTCTTCTAAAAAAGGATAAAAGTTTAATTTCACTACAATTAAAATATAAGAAGGATGATTTATAGATGACAGAATGTTCTCTGGCCAGTTTTCAAATCCTAAAGACTGTAAGTGTATAAACCTTTTCACAGGAATCACATACAGTAAAATGAATCTATTTGTGGATCTATTAAGACAAAAGAAGTACCAACTCTTCCTGTACAGTTATGTGTTGAAAGTTTACTACTATTTTGCAAAATAACATTAATAAGTAACTGATATTTGCTAACATTACTAGGTGTTTCTTATAGGCTTTCATCTTTAATTAAAAGAAAATAAAGTAATGATTTCTATCACAGTACTTTTAACAAAGAAGAAACTGAAACAAAGAAGTTTAGTAACTTGCTTACTCTCAGAACCTGGATATAGTGACCCAGAGCTACTAATCTCAGAGCCTATGTGTTTTGCCATTTTTCTAAAATCTTAAAAAAATTAAAAATTTTCATAAATGTAGCTTAACTAACATCAACATTTGTCTAGTTTATTTTAACTCATATTGACCAATACAAATTCCCAAATCTTTTTGTAGGAAACAAGATTTAAATTTATTTATCTAGTTGAAATTTCAGATTCTTTGAAAATTAAGGCTTAAGCTAAACTAGGTTAGATCAACAGGTCTCTCTCTCTCTCTCTCTCTCTCTCTCTCTCTCTCTCTCTCTCTCCTATCCTCCCCATTTGGGGAGTGGTAAATATACAAGTGAAAAATATCTAGAAAGAAAATTTGTTGCACATTCAAACTGACTTAGTACCTAAGGAAAATACAAATTTCCTACAGGCCAATTAAAAATTCTATCAGTTGCCAAAATTAGCAGTTTTTGTAAACAATTACTAATTAACCTACACTTTTTACGTTAAAGTAGCATTAATTTTTGAAAATTATTACAATCAATTATACTGGGAGTTGAACAATCATGATTTTAAAATATCTATTATTCTTTCTATAAACATTACCCAGAACTTTGCCCTTGTAGAGCGCAAAGGTAGAATATATGAAAGTCCTCTACCAAGATTATAACATTTTTAGTTCTTACAATTCTGTCAAGTTTGACTTTATGTATTTTGAGGCTGTATTAGTTACATACACACATGAAATTATTTTACTTTCTGAATGACTTAAAAATGTTAGCCTCACGAAGTGTGAGATTTTTATCTTTGAACACGCAGGTTGTCTTCTTTAGAGTTCAGGCTGTCTACATCCTGTATTCAAATTGTGTTTAGTTTGTAAAAAAAGACTCACATTTTATAACTCTGCAGACAGTCGGTGTCTGTTCTTTCACAGAGACTTTCACTCCCCGTTTCGTATGAGTAAGGGTTGACGGATCACATGTCCCTCATCTTCCCATCCTGCTTTCTCTAGAGCCACGAGGAATTCAGACTGCTTATTTTTATACTTACTGATATCCTAGGGGGGAAAGGTAAAAAAGAGTTTACAAAATCTGGACAAAAAAAGGAAAAAAAAAAAAGAAAGAAAAAAAAAAAGGATGTAACTTTTTCCGATCTCCCAAGGGCTAAATCTCCTTTGAAATAACTGACAGATTCTGGATATACAGAAGGAAATGATGAGTTGGGCTACATGTCCAGATGTGTGTTCAACAGATGGATAAGGTTACATGGTAAAAGACAAGGAATGCAATACCTGTATTTTTAGAGAGGAGGAAGTTGTAAATAGTAAACACATAAGTCAGCTATCAACTGCAATCTGATTTTTAAAGACTTTCAAAGCAACAGATTCTCTTTCAATCAGTTAGTAATGAATTAAAAATCCTTATATATGTGACACCAGTTCAGAAAAGACCATAAATTGAACTAAACCAAATGAAGCTTTAGAAGTTATAAATCTTGCTGTATCATCTTTAATATATAAATGAGTTTTTATATTAATTCATTTTGATCATAAAATAGAATTTTTTTAAAAAAATTAAAGATTTGTTGTAATTTCTGTCTTTATTCTCCTTCTCTTGTCTTCCTCTTCCTTTTCCCCTTGCTTTTCAGAATCTGTAATACTTATTGTTGGCCTACTTTTACTAATTTTATTATTTATTTAATTTTGGTTTTTTTAGTTGACATAAAATTTTACATATTTATAGAATGTTTTGAAATCTGTGTGCACTGTAGAATAGCTCAATTGAGTTCATTACTATACACATTATTCCATATACTTAACTGATTTTGTAGTGAGGACACTGAAAATCTACTCTCGTAGTGATCTACAAAGTAGAGTACTTTGTTAGTAACTGTAGTCACCATGTCTTACATGCTTTCTTTCTTGAATGTATTCCTCCTATCCAACTGACATTTTGTATCCTTTAACCAGTATCTCAAAGGATATTCATTTATCTACAGCAAAATTCTTTTTTATGTTGTACATGGTTAACATGCCTTGTGCACTTCCTAGAAGCCAAATCATAGATCCATGTGAATGACAACAAAGTACTTCCTAAAAATTCCAGGAATATTAAAGTACTCTGGGATTTGAAGATGACACTTGTTTGGCTAAGCTCCAACACTCAACTGAATTAGGGAGAAGAAAGGAGCCATTTGGTTTTGTATTTTCTTAAGGTTCATTAAATTCTGGGGAGAAAAATGATGTCCAAAGAGATATTATGAGAGCTTGCTTAGATAATAGCAAATCAATTTAAGGGGAATTATGTAGTAAGTCTTTAATAAAGAGAAAGGTGTCAATGAAAATTCACTAGAGATTTAGGCTAGGGTGAAACCTTGTAGTGGTTTCAAGAGTGTAAGCATACAGAAAATGATTCCTAGTATTGGAACAGTAATTTAAAAGTCACAACTTATACTTGTCATCCTTTGCAAATGTCCCCAGTGGAGGAGCTACTTCTCTAGAGTTTAACAGCTGTGGGTAATGCACAGGTGATAGAAGGAGGGACGGAGTGGAAAAATTCAGAGAGAGGAGGATAACACTGGATAAGAAAGAAGTTGAGGATCTTATTAACTTCCACACTGCTCTATGAACAGCTTCCAAATCCCACTACAGATCTTGTTTCTCTCCTTCCTTCATGTTTGAGTGCAGAGATGGGACAGCAGATGGGCACGAGGAAACTGCCAAACAGTTGATCTATCTTTGAAAGTCTATATTTGCATCAATAATTCGAAAAGCCAAAGGAAGAGATCAAAGGGAGATATGCTGCATAAAGGGATAATTTAGCTACTCATCAAAATACACCCCTAGAACTGTTTGTTTCTTCCCTCACTGACATGAAGTAATTATGCACAGAATGATTTTTTTTTCTTTTTAGATATAAAGACATTCTCAGGCCAGGGATTTAGTTCAGTGGCGTGGCACCTGCTTGGCAAGCATGAGGTCCCGAGTTTGATTCCTAGTGCCAATAAATAAATAAATAAACACATTCTCATATGCTCATGTACTCTTAGACCTCCATTTACTTTTTAAATTTTTAAAATGTCTTTCATTTTCAGAAAGGCAGTTTCACGTAGCAGACTAGGAAAGTTTAAAGTTGATTTCAAATTCTGACTTTATCTTCTGTTAGTTACTGTGACCTTGTACAAATTGTTTGTCTGAGTTTCAGTTTCATTTATAAAAGCAGTGCAACAGCTATGTGCTTTTCCAAGTGTTGTTAGATTAAGTGAAATAATTACATATTCTGTGACTGGTAGTAGCTAGTTGCTTTAATTCTTATTCATATGTATAACAAGTTAGTGATGACTATTCCTGAGTCCATGAAGGAATATTGTAATCCATCAAAGTTCTTTGTCTCAGTGAAACCAGGCTAAACCCAAGAACATTTCCTAGCAGTGAAAATAAAAACAAGATGAGCCATGAAGCAGGGTAAGTGAGTTTAGTGACCCAGATGTTGATGAGTTTCATTTTGGACATGTTAAAGTATCTATCTAGACTTCCACCTCCCAGTAGAAATGTCAAAGAAGAAGCTGGATATCAATATAGTGAGAGATCTCCAGGCCAGATCTTGAAGACAGCAAGACTAGAAAATTCTACTCTAATCTACATTCTGATTCACATCTATTGTGTGGGTATCTGAAGATTGGCATTTAGGTAAGTATCTATCCTGTGGATAAAAGCAGATACTTATTGGTGGTAATAAAAGCCGTAGGAGAGATTGAGCTCCAAAGGAATGAGTCTGAAGAGAAAAGAAATTTCAAAAACCTTTCTCTATAATGTTCTATTGTTTAGAGTTTGGAGCTACTAGGAGAAACCAACAAATTGGAGTAGAAAAATCAAAAGACAGTGGTGGTACAGGACCCCAAAGAAATGAAAAAAAAAAAAAGGTGCCAAGCAAATCTGTGTCAAATACTAAAGAGATTCCTGCTTTATAGAAAAGGTAGGTGAGGTTGCTAGAACAGAATTCTTTTCTAAGGGCAAATAAAACTGTTAGATGAAAAAGTGAAACTGTCTAGCTAGCTTCAGAGAGATGAAAACTGAGAATCTCCAGGATATATCTTTAAAACAAAAGGACAGAAAATTAAGCTTGCATTCTTTTCCATATTTACTGTGTGGCTATCTGGCAACTCTACAGAAACATTTGTGAAAATGAGTGGTAATTTTCATTGTCTTGTAGAACTGAGTTATAGTAGCAAAAACTCAGGCCAGTTCAAGATGGAGAATTCATTAAATAAATTGAGGTCTCAAATACGGTTCAAACAAATATAAACTGACTACCTCATCGACACTCCTACAAAAATGTGTAGAAAACAATTTCGATGCTTGAGAAATAGAAGAAATAAGCAGTACTGAAGCAAATATAGTCTCTGAGGGTTTTCAAATCGAACAACAACCTAAGAAGACAATTATAACCAAAGTGCACAATGTTACATTTCTCTAAGGCATTTCAAGTCAAGAATGTAATTTGAATGGATGTTCTAGGTATCTGACAAAATGACTTCATAAAAATAGTGATGTTCCTCTAGGTTTTAATTATTTTTTCAATAACAATGACAACAAAACATTAGAGAAAAGACACATAAGAAAATAAGCAATTATGTTTGATGGGCAGTGAAAGCAGAAGACAAATGAACTCATATGCAGTTGTTAGCTGTTAAAGACTGAGAAAAGTGTTCAATGTGTTTTATGAAAGAATAGTTTTGCTTATAAATGTTTTAGAAAAGAACCTTAAGTGACATTGTAGATGTGTAAAAATAGAATTTCTATACATAAACATTATCAAAATTAAAACTAAAAACATATTTATGGTTGGTAACAGACTGCATAGGAAAGAAGAGACAATTTCTCAATAGTAGGTCAAAACAATGTAGCACAAACAAGGGTAAATAATGTAGGAAAAAACATCAAAACCTAAGAAATAAAGCCAAGTCTTACAGATGTTGATTAGAACTGTGCTTTAAGACTTGGTTGTTCCCCAGAGTGAGTTATAATGATATTCCCAAAATTTATAGATAAGTAAAAGGTTTATTAAACTCATGCAGTGAGTCCCATCTAAGGGAGAAGGCACCACCGGCTACCTCCTTCTTCATTGAAATTTCTCTCTTCACTCTCTCTGTGGGTCTCAATTGGTGCTTCAGATACTTTCAGGGTCCAGCATATACACTTCCTTCCTTCTTGCCTTCCTCATGTTGCTATATAGCAGTGTCTAGATGGCAACTCTCCAAGAGGATCTTCCTCTGCAGCTTATCACTCTGCCATCTTGACTTTCCTCTCATAGCTTCTTTAAGGAGAGGACTTTGACAACCCCACAAGACAGCTGGTGATCCCTCCCCTCCACTCAGAGGACCTCTGTAGGCTGGTTAGAGTGTGAATGAGCCCTACTTCCACATGGAGGACCCTGGGGGTCTGAGAGACCCCCACTGACACAATAGGGCCCTGGCTGGGGCACATACCATGAGCAAGAGAGTCTGGTGATCTGGAAAAGTCTAAAGTAGCAGTAACAATATGAGCTAAGGGTTGTTTCAGTCCTAGGTTAGTCAGCCTAGGAAGAATATAGGACTCACCAAACTGGTCCCACAAGAGAAATTGAGGTGATTGGCCCCTGCCCTACACTGTGGGACCTAGCAACTGGGTGAACACCAGCCACACAGTAGGACCCTGAGTAAGACATACATGATGGACAAGTGAGACTAGTGAGATTAAAAAGACTGAAATATGAACCAAGGGGTGAAAATGACAAGATGAAAAAGCAAAATGCAATCTCACAGCTCCTGCCAATCCAGAAAAAGTACAGGAGACTTCAACATAAAAGACACTGCAAGACACACACCTGAAATTTCTGAAAAGATAGCAAGAAACAAATTTACAAGGTGACAGAGGAAATCAAATCAGAAATTATCTCTCAGGTGAAAAAACAAATGACAGCCTTAATGAAGGAATTGCTCAGCATAGCTAGAGATGGCATATAGGAAAAAATACAGGATCAAAAGAAATTTAATGAACAATATAGGAAAGAAATAGAATGCATCAAGCAGGTTCAAAGAGATATCCAGAAAATTAAAAATTCCACTGAAAATTGGCAAGAATGCTTGAAAGAAACTGATGATAGACTTTCAGACCTTGAAGACAGGATCATAACTGGAGACCACAAAAGGAAAGATCTCTTAAAAACAACAAGGGACCATAAAATAACAATTCAATAGATCCAAGACATTGCAAAGAAAAACAATGTAAGACTGATGGGTGTCAGCAACAACAACAACAACAACCACAAAAAACACCAGGAGTCAACACAAGTGACATAAAAAAACTATTTGCAGAAGAAATAGCAGAAAAGTTACCAAACATTAGAACAGAATCTGATATACAAATAAATGAGGCATATGGAACTCCAAACACACATAGCCAAAATAAATCTACACCTAGACATATAATAATCAAGATCCCCAGATATTCAGCACAGAAACACAATAATAAAAACTGTTAGAAAAAAGAAACAGATCACCTGTAAAGGAAAGCCCATGAGAATCACAGGAAATTTCTCAACACAAACCTTCAAGTCAAGAAGAGCTTGCAGTGAAGTATTTAAAGCCTTGAAAGTAATCAACTTCCAGCCGACATTCATGTACCCTACAACACTATCTTATAAAATTAATGGAGAAAAAAAACCTTCCATGACAAAGAACAACTGAAGAAATTTATGTTCACCAAACCATCCCTAGAAAGAGTACTGAAAGATATTCTAGACACAGATAAAAATGATCAAAATTCTTAGAACAACAACAGAAAGACATCACCAGGCAGGGCAAGCAATCAAATGGAGGGGAAAAGCAAAGAACCAACAAAAGGAAAATAACATGACAAAGATAAGGCAGTACACATCACTTATGACCATCAATCTAAATGGTCTTAATTCACCAATCAAAATAAACAGATTATCAGAATGGATCAAGAAACAAGGTTCAACAATATGTTGCAAACAAAAAACCCATTTAACTAAAAAAGAATCTCATAGAATGAAAGTCAAAGAATGAAAAATGATATTCCATGCAACAAGAACTACAAAAAAGCAGGGATAGCTATTCTGTTTGCAGGCAATGTGAACTTTAAACCAAAAATGATGAAAGAGGTAAAGAAGGTCAGTGCATACAAGGTAGGGGAAAAATTCAAGAGGAAGAGATAGCAATCATATAAATATGCCAAATACAGGCACCCAGCTATATAAGACAAATATTAATAGACATGAAAAATCAAATGAGAAATAGTGCAATTGTAATGCAGTACCTTAATATCCTATTGTCACAAAATATATCAGCTACACAAAAAGTCAGTAAACAAATAACATAACTCAATCAAACATGTGAACAGATGGATTTCATAGATGTTTACAGAGTGTTTCACCCAACAATATCAGAAAAAGTAATCCTTTCAGCTGCAAATAAGATATTCTGTAAAATAAACCATATACTAGCCCGTAGAACAAGCTTAAGTAAATCAAAAGGTACTGAAATTATTCCATGAATATTATCCAACCATAGTGCACTGAAATTGGAAATTAATTGTAAAAGAAATAGCAAAAATCCATGAACACATGAAAATTAAATAACACCCTCTTGAACAACCAGTGGATCACAAATGAAATTAAAGAAGAAATTAAACAATATCTACAATCAAATGAAAGTGCAGATACAACATACCAGACCCTGTTGGGCACAACAAAAGCAGTTTGAAGAGGGAAATAGAAAGCAGTGAACTCTCACATCAGAAAAACAGAATGGGCACAAATAACCAGATGCTACACCTCAAGTTTGTAGAAAAAGAAGAACAAGACAAGCCCAAAGCTCAAAGAAGGGAGGAAAGTGTAAAGATCACAGCAAAAATTAATGCAATCGAGACTTAAGAAAACAATACAAAGAATTAATGAATCAAAGAGTTAATTCTTTGAAAGAGTAAACAAAATTTATTAACCTTATCCAACCTTATCAAGAAAAGGAAAGAAAAAACTCAAATTCGTGCAATGAAGAAAGAAAAGGGTGAAATCACTACAGAGCGTGTGGAAATTCAGAAGATCATCAATAGCTACTTCAGAAAATTTTTTTCTTCAGAAATCTTGCACAGGCTGGAAAATACAGAAGAAATGAACAGATTCCTAGAAATGTATGAATTACCAAAACTGGATCAAAAGATATAAAAATTTTGAATAACTCAGTATCAGTTCATGAAATTGAAAACTTACCAATAAAGAAAAGTTCAGCTCCTGAATTCTACAAGAAATTTAGAGAAGATTTAATATCAATATGCCTCAAATTCTTCAATGACGTTGAATGGAAAGCAATATTCCCAAACTCATTCCTGGAGGCAAGTATTAGTCTGATATCAAAACCAGAGAAAGATCCAACCACAAAAGAGAACTGCAGGCCCATCTCCATAATGAACACAGATGCAAAAATTCTCAATAAAATACTAGCAAAAAGAATGCAGGAAATCATCAAGAAGGTTACCAACCATGACCAAGCAGGATTCATTCCAGAAATTCAGGGATGGTTCCACATGCAGAAATCAATAAGTGTAATATACCTTATCGGCAGAGCCAAAGACAAAAATCACATGATCATCTCAATAGATGCAGAGTAAGCTATTGATAAAGTCCAATACTCATTCATGATAAAAGTCCTAGAGAAAATTGGAAGATTGTCTTTACCTCAATCTGATAAAAGTCATCTATGACATACCAACAGTAAATATGGTACTAAATGTACAAAAACTGAAAGCTTTAACCCTAAAATCAGGAACAAAAGGATATCCACTATCACCCACTCCTTTCGATATAGTTCTGGAAACATTAGCCAGAGTAATTAGAAAAGACAGAGAAATAAAAGCAATAAGAATAGGAAAGGAAGAAGTTAAATTATCATTATTTTTGCACATGACATGATAGTCTACATAGCAGACCCCAAAACTTCCATCAAAAGACTAGTAGAGTTAATAAGCAAATTCAGTAGCTGGATACAAAGTCAACACTGAAAAATCAGTATCATTCCTAAACACCAAAAGCAAACTCACTGATAAAGAAATTAGGGAAATAACACCTTTTACAATAGCATCCAAAATAATGAAATACTTAGTACTTGATCTAACAAAGCATGTAAAAGAGCTATATATTAGAAAATTATAGTACTCTGAAAAACTACATTGAAGAGAATATCAGAAAATGGAAAGATATCTCTTGTTCACAGATTAGAAGAACCAACATTGTGAAAATGGACATTCTCCCAAATCTGTTACATAGATTTGATCCAATTCCAATGAAAATACCATTAGCATACCTCACAAATCTAGAGAAAATATTCCTAAAATTTATTTGGAAACAAGAGAGACCTAGAATAGCAAAGGCAATCCTAAGAAACAAAGGCAAGGCAGGAGACATCACAATCCCTGACTTGAAATTATTCTACAAAGCTACTGTGATAAAATCAGCATGGTACTGGCAAATCAAACAAATGAAGAAACAAAACAGACCTGGGGATCAATGGAACTGATTAAAAAATGCAGACTGCAAATAGGCTTGGTCTCCTTATCTTTGACAAAGGGGCCAAAGATGTTCACTGGAAGAATGATAGCCTTTTTAATAAATGGTTCTGGAAGAACTGGCTCTTCACATGCCAAAGACTAAAACCAGATCCATGTCTATCACTGTGCACTAAACTAAAGTCAAAATGGATCAGAGATCTAAATATTAAAATAGAAACACTAAATCTACTGGAATAAAAGGTAGTTAGAAATCTTGAAGACATACGTCTAGGCACAGAATTCATGAACAAAACCCAAGCTGTATGGGAAATACTTCAAAAAATCAACAACTCTGATTGTTTTGAAATTCTGCACCATAGTTTTTATTCATTTTTCATTTTAAAATAAAAAAATCACTCCTTTAAAAAATGGCTTATTAAATAGAAAATAGTCTTAGAAAATATTTTATGGAAAAAAATCACCTAAATAATGAATAAGCAATTTACTAAGTTACAATATTTAAGAAACACAAAATATGCAATCCCCTTAACCTGTAGAAAGTACATATTTCTAGCACATATTTGTCAATGAAAAAAAATTATAGTCTTCATCCACAATGGCTTATAATGATGAAGATCAGTGATATTTCCACTTTTATTTTCACAAACAATAAATGACTTAGGCAAATTTAAAGAATGTTAACTAATGTGTCATATTCTGCATCTGCAACATTTGTATGAGTGACATACATTGCTACAAAATAGTACTCATTCCCTTCCTCCCTCCATCTCTCCCTCCCTTCCTTCCTTATTTTGGTTTAAAGTACAGAAATTTATTTTCTTGTGATTTTGAAGTCTATCTGATTTTATTCTAGGCAGGTGTATCCAATCTGCAGTCCATATGTGGCTGTCAGTAACTGGTAATATGGCCCCAAAGACCATAAATACTTTTACCATTATTTGCGATTTTTAGCACTATCACTCATGGCTCTATTGTGGGGTGCACGAGTGCAGACTTTGTAGGTGCCAACAGGAGACTGGGTGGAGGAAGACAGAGCAATTTCTGAGTCCACCTTCCACCCTCCATACATGGTCAGTCGAATGGAAACCCTGCTGAGTCAGACGTACCATGCGCTTGTGCGACTGGGCGAGTAATATGCAGTTACTACCAATAATAACATCTGAAACAGCTACACGTGTGTGCCAGTAAATGCAGGCATTTATTGTTATTAACGAGACATATAAATTGTCTGACTTATTAAGCTTGTTATTTTGTTTTGCTATAATAAAATATTTTAAAAACAGACAATTTTGCTTTTTTTGTACATTGACTGTATTATGTATTTCGTATGTGGCCCAAGCCAATTCCTCTTCATTCAGTGTGGCCCAGGCAAGCCAAGTTTGGATGCCCATGTTCTAAGGCCTCTCTCCTTGACTTACAGATGGTTGTCTTATTCTAGTGTTGCTATATGACCTTTACTCTGTACATGTCTGTGTCACATTTTTACTTTTTGGAAAATTTTTAATCAAGTTTTAAAATCATCAGTTTAGTTAAAAAAATACATATGTATATGGTCGATACATGCTTGATACATGCACATTTTGATGTAGCACAATCTTGTTCAGCACATCAAAGAGTTACTTTTTGACAAGTGAGGATACTTAGTATCTCTTCTGTTAAAAAAATGTCACTTGTGCCGTATATTTTTATTATCTACAGTCACCATGCTGTACATTAGGTTTACAAACAGTCGTTTCATTTACATGCTGTGACCTTAAAAAGCCCCTTAATTTCCCTGTTCTCTAACCTAGAGAAGCCACTTGTTTGCTTTCTGTTCTATGTATTTGGCTTTTTAAATGTTCCACATGAAAGTGAAAGCACCGTTTCATTTTGGTTACATTGTTTTTCCAATTTAATTTTATTGACATGCTTTTCATTTACATAATGATCACACCCATCACAGGGAATGTGTACCTGTACATGATACCTCTCAATTGTCCTTTCCACACTCATTCCTCTCCACTCCCCTCAACCCCCATTCCTCTCCCCATTCACAAAAGCTTTGTTTCCATTTTATTCCTTTTCCCTCCCTTCCCTTCCCTTCCCTACTCCCCTTCCCATCTGAAAATCTTGCTCCTGCTTCCCAATAACTATCATCCATTTTGGTTCTTATTCACCCTTTCAGTTTCGCACACAAGAGAAACAATGGAATATTTAAACAGGAGTGTCTGATTTATCTCACTTAAAAGTATGATCTCAAGGTGCACCCATTCACCTAAAAATGCCTTATATTATTCTTCTTTATGGCAGAATAGTTGGTTCCATTTCTCGCGTATTTCACTCCATGTTAATATCTTTCAGATTTGTCCACTTTGTTAACAGCAGGATCTCCATTTTTAAAGTTAAATAATGTATGTCTGTGAATTCGACCAACTGTGAACCAAAAACGTAAAAAAAATTGGCTACGTACACACATTTTTTGCTTGTTATTATTCTCTAAACAATGAGGCGTATCAACCATTTACGTAATGCTTACGTTGTATTAGACGTTATAAGTAGTCTAGAGATGATTTAAAGTACAAGAAGGAAGTGCATAGAGTACGTACCAACAGGCTACTTTATATGAGCTACTTGACCTTCAAGGGGTTTTGTTATGCACAGTAGTCCTGGAATCATTCCCCGTGGATACCTAGGGACAACTGTATCTCACCCTTTCTTCTTCATTCCTTCATCAGCAGAGGTTTAGCTTGTTTCTATGTCTTGGCCATGGCGAATAATGTTACAATTAAGCTGGAAATGCTGATATTTCTCTAAGGTTCTGAATTTGCTTCCACACATGGATTTTCAGAAGAGGAATGGCTGACTCTCATAGTAGTTTTATTTCTAATTTGTTGAGAAACCTCCACACTATTTTTATAATGACATTACCAATTTACCTTCCCACCAACAATGTTCAAGAATCCCCTTTTTCCACACCTTACAAAAACTTGTCCTCTTTTGCTTTTTGATAATAGTCGTCTCAACACGTGTGTCATGTTACCTGAACTTACATTTCCCTTATAATTGTTGATGCAGAGCATCTTCTCATGTAGCTTTTGGTTATTTGTGGATCTTTGGAAAAACTTTTGCTAATAGATAATTTATATGAATGAGTGTATTATATATTTTGAATATTAACTTCTCATCTCATAAAATGTTGGCAAATTTGCTTTTTCAATCTGTAGGTTTCCCTTTTCTTCCAGTAATTGTTTGCTATGAGTAATCTTTTAAGTGTACTATAATTCTATTTTCTCATTTTTCCTACTGAGGTTTTAGTGTCATTATTCAAAAAAACATTATGAAGACCAGTGTTTGGGAGCATTGCTTGTGTTATCTTCTGCAAGTTTTACAGTTTCTGGTTTTACATTTAAGTATTCAATCCATTTTAAGTTGATTTTTGTGTACAAAATATGATGACCTTCCAGTTTCTTTCTTTTGCATATGGACACTCAGTTTTGCCAGGATCATTTACTGAAGAAGATAGCCTTGCTACACCCACCATGTATTCTTGGTGCTCTGATTAAAAATGTGTTGACCACGTATCATCAGGTTTATTTCTGTAATCTCTGTTCTGCTCCATTGGTCTACATGATTACTTTTTGCCATACTATACATTTAAAATTTATTTTCTTAATCAACGATATCTATGTATCTGCCTTATTGTAAGTTAGTCTTCCAGAGCCTCCCTTTCCCCATCTAAAAATTAGAAACAATAATACGGACCATTTTTAACCTTATTGAGTTGCTTTGAGGCTCAAAGCAGGTACTTCGTGCTGGAATTTTAAGAGTTACACAGTTGTGAATGGTAATTAGAAGCAGAGCTTGTGAAGTTCTTACATAAGGTTGTTAGGTGAATATTTTTCTCAATTTTAAGTAAATTCCTTTTTGTTACTCATAATGTTTTTAAAAGTAGTTAAATCATGTAAAATATTATTTAGACTTAATTATATTTACCTGAATGAAATGCATTAAGATATAGTTTTCTGTAAATCTATACCTTGTTACAAGGCCTTAAAGAAAAGATGCCAAAAATAAGAATTTTCTTGGCTGTATGTTTTTTAAGAGCTTTCGTACTAAACTCAAACCTAGCAGGGATGAGGGGTGAGAACTGACAAGAAGCTGTTGTGTGGTGCGTGCGCCATCTTGTTCTGTGTGAGCTTTATTGTTGAATTTTCCTTGGCATCTACCCCTCTTCCCTTGTGGAGTGGGTTGAGTTCAATCTTGTTGCATATTCTTATCTTTCCATCCAGTTTTTATATCCCTCATATGTTTATCACTCACTTCTTAAGAGCACACGTTAGGAAGATGAAAGAGAATTATTATTGCAAGGAACAGCTGCCCCAAACAAATGCATCTCAATAGACTCATTGTTTATAAAAATAAATAAATAAGCAACCCACCACGGTCTCTAATCTTGAACGAAAAAAGGAAGTTACCCTACAGTTGGCAACTTGCATCCTTGATTAATTACAGCTGAATGTAAATGAGTTGTTTTACTACTTTTCAGACCATGTGAAGAGCATAGAGTAACTCCACTAATTCTTATAACTTTTGTGCATTTTTCCTGAGTATTTTAACTTTACATTATCCCACCCAACGATTTATTATTATTTTAAACAACCGATAGTTTTTTAAATTTACTCATTTCTCTGCACTTTGTAGAGACTCTCTTTCCTGAATTACTGTGTGCTCTTTTGAGAAAATTTTCCTTCCTGAAAAACCCCTTTCAGGGCTACTTTAAATGTAATTGGGAGGCAATGAATTATCTCCAAGTTTGCTTGTTTGGATATCTTTCATTTTCTTTTTATATTTTATTATGATTAATGTTTAATAATGATAAGAGTAGGCACTTGGGACCCATTGTACATCCTATGACTTTAATATTTACATGCATACCTTCAGAAGTACAGCAGTACCTCTGTTCACGAATTTGATTCTTTCCACGATTTGGGGGAATTTGGCAGTATTCACGTGGGTGAGATGGCACAGGATATTCAACACGCATTGTGGAATTCTCAAAGGGAAGCAAAATTTTACTGAATGCTTCTGTTTGCAAACCAAATTGTTCCAACAAGAGTGTTCATGAACTAAGGTATTACTATAATGTGAAGCGAAACACAGACCTGTTGTCAGTACACTCATTTGATCTGTTACATCTGTCAATAAACCCTTTTATTCCTATACCCAATATGCAAAATGCTTTCAAAGAATTGTTCAATATCATTCATTGTCCATTCAGTGTTCAAATTTTCCATTGCCACATATATGTCATAAAATTTTTACAACTTAGTTTTTAAATCATGATGCAAGAAAGCCATCACATTACACACACAGTTGTAGCTTTATGTATTAAACCTCTCCTCAACTCTATACTCCACATCTTTGCAATTTATTTGTTGAAGGAACTGTGCCTCTGCTATCACCACAACAACTATCTGGGTTTTGTTGACTGTACACTGTGGTAGAGCTTAATATATTTCTCCATCCTCTGCAATTCCTGTGGATTTTCAGAAAGATCTAGGGGCCGAAAAAGACTCACATTCTTTTTTAAGGAACAAGAGCACCCACCAAAGAAGCAACTATTGAGTGTTTCCATTTTGGATGAGGTTGCAACTGACATTCATGCCACCAGTATTCACACTGTAACTCTTCATTCAGTTTGGTTTGCTAGTATTTCTTTTCCAATTGATTCCACCAGAGAACAACACTGCTTAATTTGTGTGTGTGTGTGTGTGCATGTGTGTGTGTGCTGGTAACATTTTGCTCTTGACTTTCATATTTGGAAGTCAGGTTGGTTGTGTGTAAATCTTATCAACACATTTTCTTTCCTAGAATATCTGAAATATGTTACTTTGCCCTTTATTTGTTGCTGGCATAAAGAATCCTTGCTATTTAATATAATGGAACTTTTATTTTCTTTCCTGTTTAAGTGATCCAGTCAAATCTTTGGTATATGAGACCATAATCCTTTTCTATTACTTTTGTATTATTCATTTAATGGAAAGTTAGTTTTCTATAACTTTAGGAGGAAGGCTTGTGCTCCAGATAACTTTTAGTCATACAGCGTAGGAACTCGCTTTTGTTTTTACGAAGTGTGTGTGTGTGTGTGTGTGTGTGTGTGTGTGTGTGTGTCTGTATTTCATCATACTTTTTCTGAGATCTCTGGCCTCTGGTTTTTCTGAATCTTTCTTCTGAATCTCCTGTTTCCTCTGGCTTGTATGTTTCTCCCTATGGTGATATTGGAGTTAATACATGCATGGAGATTTTTTCAGGTACAATCACAAGTGTCGAATTTTATTGATGAAATTTACCTTTCCTTTTGTCTTTGTTCTTCAAACATGGAGGTAAATAATGAATTGATATTCTGGGAAAAGATTGGCAGTCACACATGTAGTACAATCTATAGTTATCTATCAGATGATTTTTACCTTGGGAGTGCAGTGGAGAAGAAAAGAATATAGACAAGGGACCACTGAGGACGCAAGTGCCACAGACACGCCAGCGAAGAGGACAGGCAATAGTGAACTGAGTCTGGGACGTGTCTTTAGGAGCTTGAGTCCCAGCTCTGTCACTTACAGTCTATGTGACATGGGCAAGTTTCTTAACTTCCCCCTGCCTCAGTTTCCTCTTCTGTGCAAAGAAAAATAGTAATCTATCTCTGAAAAGGCAGGTAATTTATATACTTTACATGTGCTTCCTGGCACACAGTAAATACTCTTACTACTAAAACACACTCAGATCTTTACAGATTTTCAGTAAATTCCAAGTCATTGAACTCAAAGGGTTTTTTCTAATATTTAGTAATTTGACCTGTTTTTTGAATGTTAATAAAAGATAAATGACTCCAATGTAATAACATGCTTTTTAGGTAGTTTGGAACCTTATATGGCAACAACTTGTGTTTTCCTGTTTTTTTTTTTTTAATTTGTTATTGTGAAAGTCTGCACTTGGGCCACTTGCCAAGTATGTAGGTGGACTCTTCACTTAAAAATACTGAATTTTGGATCATGCTGAAACTATTATGCCTCAAAATGTCATCAGTTGGTTCATCTGATGCTAATTTTTATTTTATTCTTTTCTTTAAAAAACAGAAATAGCATATTTGGATTTTCAGATTGTTTCTGTAATTATTAATAATTAACAATTTAAAGCTGTTTCCAGAAATTATGAAAAAGTGGAATTACGTGAATTATTTTAGAGTTGCAACTTTCTGGGGATATGACATCAGTTTAATTTTACAGAAATAGTTACAATTTTTATGTTTATGTCATGCTCTCTTTGTGACCAGGAACAAAAATTTATAAGTTTGTGGCAAAAGTGCATGTGTGATGCCCATTTTTGTTTTACTAACGTGATAAAACAATTGTAAGGAGGAATAAGAAGGACTTGTCTGCACTGGAAAGGACAGAAATAGCCTCCCCTGCTTGGTTGATAGGGCAGTGTAGTTTTTTCTCTTTTTTTTTGGTATCAGGCATCGAATGCAAGACCTTGCACTTGGCCAGACAGTCACTCATGCCACTGAGCTACACCCCCACCCTGATGGCAGGGTCATTTTCACCACACACTTGAGCAAGCATAGGTTTCTATATAACCAGCAGGCATGCTGGCTGTGTTCAAGCAGAGGCACATGCGTTAGCTTTGGGTTATGTCTTATGAAAATAAAATCTGCATCTCAAAACCTGTATCCTATGATTGATCTCCTCAACTGCTTGTAGACTAGAACAGGAAAAATAAAAACAGCATCAATTACACATTATTTCAAATAGATGCTGTCTCAATTTTTGTGAGTATGGTGAAGCAAGTCCATTCTTTTGAGAATCTTCATTACTACATGAAAAAATATAGCTGTTTAGCAATAGGTGATTTGATTTGAAACATAAATATTACTAGACGTATAAGACTTATTTGGGGATCTGGTTTAATGTCAATATAAGAATGCTAAAATTATAATTGGCCTTACAATACTGGGAATGTTGGAACACAGAAAAATTCAATAAAAGTACTTCAAAGTTGAAAGATGGAACAAATACTGACAATATTAAAAACCTAATAATCTTATTTTTCTTAAGGAGAAGAATATTAAAATGATCATTTTACACCTATTAAGATAACACTGGAAATCGTTTTCATATCCATTTCTAGATTGGAGACTTTTTCTGTGGCTTAAGACAATATGTCTTCTCTTAATATTTTCTTTCCATTTTAACTAAAAAAGGAAAAAAAATTCTTGCCAGATTTTTTTAACTTGTCTAAGTAATAAACTTGTATCCAAGAATGTAGTTGTTAGAAAGTACTGTTATCTGTTTAAAACTTACGGAAACACTTATTTTTAAGGCAACATTAACTGAGGTTGAATTATGAACGATTCCTCCGGAAGTTCGTGTCAGAGGAATGTTATTGCCAAATAAATTCACTATGATCAGTTGAGTGACAGTGAATAGGAAAAGCACTTAAAATAATTGGACACTCAGGGTCCCTTTGCAAAGTCTGTTGTGACATGCTAGCTATGTCTCTCCCATTAAAACCAGTGGGGGTTTTGAGGTTGAAATTCATCTTTACAGATTAAAGCCTTCCTTCCTAGCACGCAGCACTGTAGAAACCATCAGAAAAGGCTGGGGTTAGAGCAGATCAAGTGTTCTTTGGAGGATAATGTACTCATTTTCCCCTGTTACATTTATCTTAATGAACTGTATAGTTATAACTCTTGATGCTTTCAACTGAAGACAGAAGGCAAAATTTTGGTGTTTACTTGAGAATTTACACATTAAAAACATGGCTTCTGCAATCGGTGTGATGGACCAGAAAATAAGCATTCCCTTTAAAAATGCTTTCTTATATTATACCCAAAACCACAAAATTTTTAAACTTCCACTCCCTCTATTGGTATTTAATGGATGATGAAATATCTACTTGAAAGAGTAGAGGGCTTTTGCTGAATGAAATTGCCTTTACAATCACTTTGGAGATGGATGCAGAAAGAAAAAATAATCTTTAAGATCTCACAGTCAACCTATATAATCTGAAAAAATAGAAGCATGTTCGCTTTTTCTTTCCACAAAGGAAAATGCAATGGTTTTAACACTATTTTTAAATACAGTCAAGGAATGTTCCTCACCTGACCTCAGAAAAATATTTTAAATATTTTTAGAGACTACTATTAAAAGTTTACATATATTGTATGCCCTATTTTATAGTGTACAAATAAAAAGTGCTTCAATTATCATTTTAGTATTAAAATATAATACTTGGGCTGTATCATTCTTGAAAATACGTTTAATATTAAATGAATGAATAGTGTATAGAATAAGCAAGCCTGGGCTCAAGTTTCTGTTCTGTCACTTAACAACTTTAAGCTTGAAGGTAATTTATTTATCTTCTTGTGTCTTCTATCTTCATCAGTAAAACTTCCCTACCAAGATGGTTATAAGCATTAAATTACCCAATGTTTGTTTAACACCAGCTTTCTGTGAACAAGTGTCTCTACCCCAAACTAACTGGTGCATGCTCCAATCTGCCTCAGTGTTTGTGCTGAGTCGATTTCAACTCAGCACAAACTGAAAAAAAAGAATGAATGAAATGACAGAAGGAATGAATGACTTAGGACCAGGGGGTAGATATGGCTCTGATTTCCACTGTCTTTCTAAAAATGACTACAGTGGTGGTGTGGCTCGACAGCATTAAAGCAAACAAATAAAGGTAGATGCATGAAAGAAGTGGTAATTATCATCTTTTCGTGTACCTAAATGTGAACCTTTATTAGGGACACAGTCAGAAACCTAATAAAATGTGGTGATACAGTTTGATCACAGGTCTTCAAGGCATTAAACCCAATATTCTTTTTACTGTCCTTCTTTATAGTCCTGCCCATTAGTGAATAACTTTTAAAAACAAAAGATTTTTTTATTTCACTGAATATATTTGCTTTCTCTGCTTTTCATGTTTTTTTTTTGCTTCTACATACTTAACATATATGTACTTTTCCTTTTAGTTTTCCAAACCAAGTTCTTCTTTCTGCAGTTCATCCTTTACTCCTTAAACTAATTTGCCCTGGCGTTTCCTAGGGTGGCCCTTGCAGAATCCAGAGGAAGAGATGAGAGTGAGCTTTATGAGGAGGCAGCACAAGATGCAAATGTTAACCAGACCCTCAAAACCCTCAGTGAGTCTCTAAGGAACTGACCCTGTGTGTCGAGGACCATGGCTTTGATAATTTTAAGAGGTCTATTGTTTATTATAAATTGTCTCTGTCTCTGAAGTGACAGGGGCGGTATATATGATTATAAATTGCTTCCCAGCTTTCTACCTCTGGCACTCACCCATACTGCCAGAATGTGTGTGCTGGGCAGGTTGGGGGAGGCGAGGGGGGAAGTGAAAGGATGTTTGGAAATGAAGGAGGAGGGGTAGGACAGCAGCAGTGATCTCGTTTACTCTGAAACGGTGCACAGGATCAGAAAGTACTGGAGAGGTGAGAAAAAATAAACTTGGATCATCTAATTGCAGAATGTCAATCACAGAACACTAAGAGATTATTTGGTTTATCTCCCTCGTTTTACAGATGAGAAAATGAGTGCCAAAAGCAGAGAAGTAGATTAATCTGCTACTCAAAATCTAAGCCTTGTGCTTAGACTGTGAACTACTACACTTGAAACACCACACTGCCTCTGACATCGTTTTTAGGTCATATACTACTGGGTAATTTTGATGAAATTCATTTGTAAAGAAAAAGTGATATTGCAATATTTATTAAACATAGACTTAATTTACCCCTGTAATAGAAAAAGTGCCTTGAAACTAGTAATGTTCCTTGATGGATTATTTTGATTTGTTCTCCTGGGTAGTATTTATTCTCAGAATAGTACATCTTGACAGATTCGACATTTCACAGTGATTGTCTTTCTTTCATTGTGTTGCTTTCTGCACTTGCACAATTACAGCACAACTTCCTGGTAGAATTAGGTCTTAAACCTCCTCTTGATTTACAGAATGGTATCTTATTCATACTGTTTCCCTTATCTCTACATCTACCAACAACCTCTTGTTGTCTACTCTCCTTTATTCCCTCTCACTCCTCCTCTGTAGGATGTGATAACGGAGTACTTGTACATTCTTTTAATTTGACTCAAAACCAGTCATTAAAGCAATCGAGCCTTTTGACCTTGTATTGTATTATTTATTCTGCTAATGTTTTTATGGAAAATTTTAAATATACACAAAAGTGGAGTGAATGTTATAATAAACTGGAGTTCATTGCCTACTTTCAAAATCATCAGCATTTTGCCAACCTATTTCACCTTCACAAGCATGTAAATTTTTGCCTGAAATATCATGAAGCCAATCACAAACATTATATTTCACTATGGTTATTTATTTTGTAACTACGATACTTTTGCTTTAACACAATTCCATTATTACCTATAATTTGCTAATAGAATGTAGTAAACACTTTGTGCTTTTACTAATAGTTGATTGGTTAAATTAGAATGTGAATAAGGTAAATGCAGTGCATTTACTTGATATGGCCTATAAGATATTTTAAATTGACATAATAACAACCCCTGCATGCATTTATGCATTTATCTGTTGCAAAATCATTATGCCATTTATCTCCTGCAAAATTGTTCATTATAATTTTAACTGAATAACTTCTCATATTTACACATATTTTGTTGAATTATCTTAATGGCATTTAACCTTTATTTTCTATCATCCTGATATTTCATGAAAGCCATAATTGGATCCAGAGAATTGATGAAGTTGGAATTAAATTTTGAGGGATAGGGAGTATAAAATTCCAAGTTGGTGCTATCTCCTGGTATCTTCCTATATCATGCTTGGTATTGAGTTGATCCATCCATTCTAAAAGTCCATTCACACTGGCTCTGAAGTTTGCTGTTAGCATTCAGTGGCTGTCATTTCTTAATTCATGCTCTTTTTTGGCCTTGTGAAGTGGCAATTTTCTGTCTTTCATTTCTCCTCCACTTAATGCATGTAAAGGATAAGTTTCTCCTTTTCTGTATACTTAGTTAACTGGGTAGTTAGCTTCAGAAATGTGGAGTAAATACATGGCCCTTCCCCATTATGTATTAATTTTCAAAATGAAGAAGTGGTATCTTACTAGAGGTGATCAATGATAATATTTCATTTTTAGAATAAGAAATTCATGACTTTGTGGACTTTCATAAATGCATTTTCCATGTTTGATGTACCGCAGTCATTGACTGATTTCATTTCCAAATATCTTTATGACATTTTGATATGATTTTAGTAGTCTTTGCTCTTCATTTTCAGGCAAGATAAGCTGTCCCAGGTGCATCTTAAAAGTGTTCTGAGAATCAGTTATTTTTCAAAAATCTAGGCTTCATTTATGGTACATGGTATACACAGATCCCACTTCGGTTTCTGAGGTGTTAACATATGTAGGAAGTGGTATATGGAGATCATATTCCAGGTTCTAGGCTGTCAAGCTAGGAGATTATCATTACTTGTTGACATTTTTAGCAAAATAGTGCAGTCTCAAGTTGCATCCATTTACCTATGATAGCCTAGAGTTTATCCTTCTTTACAGTTGAGTAGTACTCCATTGCACAAAAATATCGTATCTTTTTTATCCATTCTGCTGCTGATGGGCATTTGAGTGTTATCCAAGATTTAGCTATTATGAATTGTGCTGCTATAAACAAGAGTACACATATATTTCTATAATATGATGTTTAATTCTTTTGGGAAAATATCCAGCTATTCCATAGCTGGAACAAATGGGACCTCCAAACCTAGTTTTTAAAGGAATTTCTACACTGCTTTCCACAGTGGTTGCACCATTCACACTCCCACCAACAGTGGAGAGGGGTTCCTTTCTCCCTATGGCTCCACTGGCATTTGTTATTTGTTGATTTTTTGATGATAACCATTATTTCTGGAGTGAGATGGAACCTCAGTGTTGTTTTAATTTGCATTTATGAAATGACCAAAGATGTTGAACATTTTCTCATAAATTTATTTGTCATTTGTGTTTCTTCATCTGAGAAGTGTGTATTCATTTCAGGTCCCCATTTTTGGATTGGGTCTTTGAATTTGGGGGGCCTGATTTTTTCAATTCTTTATATGTTCTAGATAGAAGTTCTTTGTCTGAGGGGGAGTTGGCTAAAATTTTTTCCTAATTCATAGGTTTTCTCTTCACTCTGTTGGTGATCTCCCTTGATGTTCAAAGTCTTTTTAATAAGATGAGATCTTGGTTGTTGATTCTTTAAAGTACTTCCTGTGCACTTTATTTTTTATTCATGAACTCTCTGCCTGCCCCTATGTCTTCAAGATTTCTACCTACTTTCTCTTTAAGTAATGTTTTTTTTTTTTTTTTTTTTTTTTTTTTT
>RJWT010011029.1:0-15740 GCA_004365215.1 Cuniculus paca | reverse complement strand
ATCTGGAAAAACCTGCATTTGAACAGATACGTCTATCTGTGTATCATCTGTCAATGTTATGTACATAGAAGACTCTTTAGTACATGGTTTAAAGATTTCTTAAGCTCCATTCTTTTTTCTTTGTTCCTCCTATTCTGGCAACCAGCAGGCTTTGTGCATGGAACACTGAAGAGCACTGTATTAGGCGCAGTGTTGACTGTGATATGACGACTCGAAATAACAGTGGTGAAAGCAAGTGCAGGAGTGTGCTGTCCAGGGTGATGGATGGTAGGATTTGGGCTGTTTTTACTCCGCTACACTCCACGTCTAAAGGGACTGTAATGGTTGACACATTGTGTTAGCTTGAGAAGTGTAGAAGTTTAAGCAATTCAGGAATATACTTGTTGTATAAGTACTGTGTGCTCACTGATATGCCTGTGGAGCTCCACAAATACATTTGTTGAAGAATCGTTGTATTTTCTGTGAAACAGTAATTTTTTTAAGGCCATCGTTTCTTTTTTTGGTGGTAAAGTGGTTATCTGGGATAACCAGTTGTTCACAGGAAACAAAAGGCTGTGAGGCAGCCAGAAACTTGGCATTTATTGATTGAGAAAGGGATTATCAGATCACTTTAGAGGGTGGTGATCTTCAGCTAATGAGGATCTTGCCCTGGAGTGTCTTTAGTCTTAGTCGTCTTAGTCTTAGTCCTAGTGGTCTTGGTCTTAGTAGGTGTGAGAGGATGTGAAGCCCTCATTTCTGATGGACTTCTTTGGTCCCTGAGTTTTTCATTGCATCTCCAGCCTCTGGGCTTATGTAGTGTCAAGGCCCAGAGGGAGAAAATACTTGGCTCTTGGTGATACTTCATACAAGTAGTCATCAGGACATCCCCTGTCATTACCCACATGGCTCATTCAGATTTGGTGGCTATCTGAAAGGGCTGTTCTGTGAAAAGCAAGCTTTGAAGTTGTACTTAGCTATCCTGACTAGGCCAGGTGGGGTAAGCAGCTTTCCTCCTGCTCCCGAAGTGGGTGCCACAGTTAACCCAAATGAGTGAAATAGAGTGCCTGAGAGCCCCAGGTGCCGCGGCTTGACTTGTGCCTTGGCTACGACCTCTTAGATGATGAGTATAATGCCCCCCTGACCCACTCAGCTTCCAGGAGTCACCTGTGTGAACATGTGAGCCTTCTATGGGCCATGATAGACCTGGAGCATAACAGGCCTATTGCAGAACATAGTTTCTTTCAGATCTTTTACGTTTGGACATGCAGCCAGGTGTCATGGCACACACCTGTAAACCCACCTGGAAGGTTAAGGCATAGGATGGCAAGTATGAGGCCCAGCCTGGGCAACTTAGTGATATAGCAAGACCCTGCCTCAAAAAATTAAAAAAAGTTCTGGGAATGTAGCTCAATGTGCAGGTCCTGGGCTTAATCCTCAGTATCACCAAAACTAAACAAAAAGAAGACATGCGGCATAGACATGCATCATGGCCCTATAAGTGATGTATAATCTTTATATAACAAAAATATCTGAGCCGGAAGTTCGCCTGAAAGCACAGCTTCTGACGAAGGTTGGTGCGTAGGCAGTGAGTGAAGGGAGCAGGAGTAGGTGGCGAAGCACCAGACAAACAAGCTGGTGCAGACAGGTATGACTCACTTCTCCGTCACCATGGCAACCGCCTCAGCTCTGTTGCCGTGACAACCGCCTCAGTGCTCCATTGCCATGGCAACCGCCTCAGCTCAGACCTAGGAGACATTCTGAAGAGCTCACTGAACAGAGCTCAGAACTGTCCCTTCCTCCCCTTTCCTCCCCTTGGGGATGAAAAGGGCCATGTTGGAGTCCATTTCATCCTGCAGGTGTTAACCCTTCCTTCCAGGATGCACTGTAAGTGGTGCCTGCACGGATCTGGTCAGAATATGCACAGAACTGTTTGGGTATCACCAGCTGCAGCGAGGTGGTACAGAAGGACTAAGTGGTCACAAGAGTCATCTGATCAAAATACTTATCCTTACCCAGTGCAGTAGAATATATCCTGTACTGTAGTTGACACACACGCACACACACACACACACACACACACACAATACACACTGGCTAATCAAGGCCCATTAACCAATGGTTCTGAAAGTCTAGGTTCTGAGGTCCTATCTCAGTGTGTCTTTGAAGTCATAACCACTTTCAAAATAATGCTGAACATAAATTGTTATTTTCATCTTTAATCTGTTATGGGGTTTCCAAAGGCTTGGAGATACGCAGAACTGTAACAGAGTAAATGCAAAAGTAGGTGTGAAAACCTGTCTTCCATTAAGCCAGACCTTAAAGAGATTTGCAAAAATGTAAAACAATACTAGTTGTCTCACAGTTGCTTTTTGTTTTGGAAAATACAGCTAATTTTCATAAAAATATACTTATAGTTAATAATTTTTAGCATCAGGATTTGGATTTTTTATTCTTTTATCCCTTGCATTTCCACATATGCCTGCAGTAGATGCTCAAAGGTTGACCTGGTGAATCACATTGAATATAAAGAGAGACATTTGAAAGATCATTGAAAAACAAAGTGGTGGGGCCCACACTCCCGAACTCCTGAATGCTGTGATTTTCCAGTGGTTTCAACCCAAAACTGGAGGAGGGGGGCAGGGGAATGGAACAACCTTGAATACACCTTCGAAAGGGTAAGACTTAATGGGACATGTGGTTATGTGAGTCCAAGGAGTTTGATTCATTTAAAAAAAAATTTATGTTAAACTCCATTATCTTTTTGTATTCAGCTTATTATAGCAATTATTATTATAGCAATTGAGGTTAGAGTTATGGGTCTGAACGTGTTGCTTATTCTGTGGTAAGAGTGATAACCAGAAAAATTAATTTTATAACAAAAAGTAATTGATTTTTTATAAAAAATAATTACAAGTGGAGACAGTGGTACATGCCTGTAATCCCAGTATTCAGGAGGTTGAGGCAGGAGGATTGCAAGTTCAAGGCCAGCCTATTGTGAGACCCTGTCTCAAAAAAACTCAAAAATAGTAAAAATGCAGAATTTCTAATTTCTAAAAATAATCCATACAGAAAAACTCTTTGAGACTCTTTTTGAATAAAAAGGTGTCCTGAGGTTGTAACACACACACACTGGAGAATTGCAGCACTAAGCTGATCAGGACCTTCAAAGAACTGCAGCCCTGGTTTTTGAGCTAGAAAGACAATGTGATCAGGACACAGAATGGAAAGTCAAGGTTAGAGTGTGGTGTAATGTATGAGAATTGAATTTCCATTCGGATCCATTTCATAGCCTTCTTAGGCCCATCCCTGGGACTAGGGGAAGTCTAGGAAACACTTCCGTATGATGGGAAAAGGACTGCTTTAGCAGTCTCTGGCTTTCTCAGAGTGGCCAGCCTCTCACTGACCTGCTTGGCCACAGGCTTAGTTATGTGCAGTCAGGTTAGGCAATCATTCCCAACACTGGCTGCATGTTAGGAGTATCTGGTAGATGTTTTAAAAACTACCCTTCCCTGGATCCCACTCCAAGACTAATAAATTAAGATTTCTAGAATTAGGTACTGATTTTTCCCTTTTTATTTTTTTATTTTTTTTTTTTTTTGCGGCACAGGGGATTGAACTCACGACTTCGTACTTGTCAGGCAAGTGCTTATGCCACTGAGCTAAATCCCCAGCCCTTGTCTTTTTGAGACAGGGTCTCACTATGCTGTTCAGGCTGGCCTTGAGCTCACTTTGTAGCCCAGGTTGGTCTTGAACTCACAATGATCCTCCTGCCTCAGCCTCCCGAGTGCTGGGATTACAGGTGTGTGCCACCAGGCCTGGCCCGATTTTTCCCTTTTTATTAAGGTGGAATTTATATCAAGAGCACAAATCTTTTTTTTTTGCTTTTCTTTTTTTGAGACAAGGTCTTGCTATGTTAAGACCAGGTTGACTTTGAATTTGCTATGTAGACCGGGCTGGCCTGGAATTCACCATCCTCCTGCATCAGCCTCCCAAGTGCTAAGAATGCTGGAGTGTGCCATCTTGTAAGAGCACAGATCTTAACGATACATACCACTCTGTGATTTTCTTAAAACATGTATTATACAAGGTAACTTCTACCCAGACTGATATGTAGGTAGGACATTTCCAGCTCACCTGTGGGCTCCTGCATGCCTCTTCCTAGCAGAGGTGATCTCTAGTCTGATAGTTATCACCATACCTTTCCCCCTGCTTTTAAACCTTATGTAAATGGACTCATTGTAGCACGTAGCTGTCATGAGTTTTCGTCTAATATTGTGACATTCATTCCTGTCATCATGTATAGTAGTAATTTATTTTTGTGTGCATGGCTTTGTAGTATTCACTCTAACACACTATTTATTTATACCGTTCTATATTTGAGAGAGTTAGGTGACTCCCTTAAACTTCCCTGGAGTATGATGACATGGTCTGATCATAAAATATGGGAGCTGGACCAAGGTGGCAGCAGGAACAGCAGATCCATGTCATCCATTGCATGCATGCTGCATAAAGACGTGCTCATTGAAATGAAGTCCTGGTTTTCCTGTTTAGGATGATTATCTTTTTTTTTGCAGAAGGTATAAAGAAATTTGCATGAGTTAAAATGTGACTGAGGAAGGAAATCATGGAAATAAAGCTTTGTAAATGGGGAGGGGAGGAGGGGTTCAAGGGAGGGTGGGGCAATGGGGAAAAAAATAAGTTATATCATATACCCGTACAAATTCCCTATGATGAATGTGATCATCACATATATCTAAAATATACCAATAAAATTAATTTTAAAAAATAAAAATAATGCTGGGGATCTAGCTCAGTGGTCTAAGCGCCTGCCCGGCAAGCGCAAGGTCGTGAGTTCAATCCCTGGTGCCGCAAAAAAAATAAATAAATAAAAATAAAAATAACAAACAATAAAACTCCAATAAATAAGATAAAATAAAATAAAGTAAAATGTGACTGAGTCCTTTGTGTAAGTACTATATGCACGTGTACTGTGCATATCTTGAAAAGACCAGACTACTACAGAGATTTAGGGCATCAAATGTTAGGGGGCCCGGATTCCTGAATATTTAATTTGGTTTCACTAGCTAACTCTGAGTGTATTTAAATGTTAAACACTTTCTAAGTTTTTTCACTTTACATAAGATGCATGCAGGTTAATAAGGTAACTAATCCATTGGTCAAAATTCTAACGCCCATGACCACACGTCTCAAAATGTCGTCCAGTCCACTCAGAGGCACAGCCGTCCACTCAGGTCCCCGAGCCGAGACACCGCACAGCGTGCAGCCTTGTACCCCACAGTCAGCCGCAGGCTGGTGGGTAGCATCTTGCAGACCATGCAGCGCTCCACACCTCCCCACTGTTGCCGCTGGCTCCAGGCCGCCACCACTTCTTGCCAAGACGAGTGCCACAGGCTCCTAATGGTCCCCTTCTTGCTCTTGCCCTGTTCCTTACTCTCTCTCTTTCTCCATCCTTTAGTCACTAGAGTGACTTTTAAACTCATCAGACTGTGTTACTCCTTTCCTAAAAGACCCAGATAGCCTCACACTCAGCACACATACACGTGAACTTCTCAGGCAGTCAGCACCCAGCCTGGTGTCACCAAGGCCACTTCACACCAGTCCCCATTCACTGCTGACTTCTCTGTCATCATCAAGCACACTGAACTCACCTTACTGTCGTCATCCTCCCTGCTTCAAGCTCAGCACCTCACCGTGCCCTGCCAGTCTTTTTGCGATTGGTTCTTTTTTTGGTTTTTGGCGCTCCACGCAACTGCCGCCTCCTGAGAGGCCTTCTTTGACCACCCAATTAATTAATTACTTTTTCAAATCGATTTTACTTCAATGAGAAAAGTAAAAGTTTGAAAACGTGTTGATCATGGGGCATCAATGGTACGTACACTGCACATTGTCATCCCCATTATTTATTTATTTTTTAAGAGTAGTAAGAATTTATTGAAAGAAAACTTCTGTCTAAGAGGGACAGGAGGCCCACAAAGTGGGTTGCCCACCAACCCGGCTTCTCAAAGGTGTTTATTGAGCAAAGCCACAAGGTGAGGAGTCAATAAGATTACATGTATAGTCGCTTAGGTAATACTGATCCAATGGCAAGTCAGGGTGGCTGTGAGATGGGACAAATCCATGGTCAACCAGTAAGTATCCAACAAGTAGAGTGCTGAGGGTAAAAATAAATTGGGATCGAATGGGGAAACAGGTCACGTAGTAAGCACGGGTGGGCAGACAAGGACTTTCCTGGAAGGGGTGCATGTAAGGAGGTCTGCTCCTCCACCCCAAGGTGATGGATGCCTACTTAGAATCAATCACTGCTCTTCATCGCTAGGGGAAGAATGTGGTGAGCGGTTCTTTTTTGTGAAGCCTGGCCTTCAGTGAATGTTGTCTTCTGCACTGACCTGGAGGGCCCAGCCCTGTCTGATTGCCTGTAGTATTTCTACCTAATTTAGTTATCTGTAATAGACCCCCTCTAAAGAAGTACCCCTAACTCGGCCACGAGGAGCCAGGGGGTGAAAACCAATCTGGCTGCTTCCAGCTAAAGAGTGTCATGGTTGTGATGGGCGGTCAGAGGTGCCCCACAGAGGGTCTCTGAAGGCCCTCGATCCGCACCGGTGCTGTTGAGTAGATATACAAGTCTCCGTCCAGTTGTCTTGGTGGAAGCCCTCAAAGGACATAGGGAAATGAAACTCCCAACCTGCTAGATGTCCAAGACGTCTAGTTCGTGTTCTCTAAAATCGAGGAATGAATTCTATGAACAATGGAGGTTAAGAATAGGAAGAATCTATCAAGAGAAAGAAAGCTGTCTCAGAGGGACAAGGAGGCCCGGAAAGTGGGTTCAGAAAGTGGAATACAGAATGGGTAGTGGAAGTAGCTCTAAATACCAGCTATGATCCCATGATCAGCTATAGAAAAGCTGATTGTACTATTTCTCCTCTAATATGGTTCTAGTGTAATATAATGTTCATAGACTTAACACAGGTTCTTAAGGATGGTTAACCCTGTGTTATAATGTTCAAGTTGTGAAATGGTGAGAATAAGCATGTCTGTATCTGGAAACCTGTTTTAAGAAATGTGGCTGGTTGCCAGGTTGACAAGTGATGGATTGTAATGGTTGATACATTGTGTCAACTTGAGACCTTTGGCAGTTTAAGGGACTCAGCAGGGAGCCAGGGTCCGTCCTTTGTAAACATCTTCAGCCTGTGCAAGAGGACTTTAGGGAGGTGGTGCCAGTGCTACACCCGCCCTGGTGGGTGGTAGGATGCATACAGTATAAGGGAGAAGAGGCTTGTTCTCCCTTACTCATTTTTTTTTTAGAGGCAGGGTCTCACTATGTAATGCAGGCTGGCCTTGAACTCACTCATGTAGCCCAGGCTGGCCTCATCTCCCCGTTTTTGCTCTTGCTGCTTTTGCTGTCCTCTGCTACCTTGAAGTGTTGCCCTGTGCCCTGCCATCCTGCCTTGGAGCCAGCTGATTATGAACTGAAACCTCCACAAACTGTGAGCTAAATAAACCTTTCCTTCCTTAATTTTGGGTGTCAGGTATTTTGTTTTAGCAACCAGAGAAAAGTAATCAAGACAGGCAGGTAACACTCATACTCTTAATCCTAACATTGGACCATGAATCAATCCTAGTGTCACACACTTTAGATTCAGCACCTCTGAAAAGCCCTATCTGTGTCCACAAGGGGCTTCGGGGGGACATGCAGGCACAAGTCCTAACAATACCCTCCTGCCTCAGCCCCCTGAATAGCTTTGAATACAGGTGTCTGTCACTCGGCTTGGCTTGGGACTTGATTTTACCAATGGGATTTTTTTCAGTCTGTTATAGGGTAATGTATTTTATTTATTCTGTTCATTAATAACTCACATTTGAAAACATTTAAAATATTTAATTGAACTTTATTAAGAGAAGATCAACTTCAATTTTTTAACACCTTAGTACTGGGTATAAATAACAGCGACAGTATCATTACGGTCAAAATTATTCTGTCAAAAAGTTAGGAATAAATGCTTGGTGTTAGTATGTTTACACACAACTCATGTTTTGGTGTAAAGTTCTTTGTCTGAAAGAAAAAACATTTGATTTACTTCACTAATAGGAATATCCCTTAATGCTGGGATGGACTCTTCTTGGTATTTCTTCTGCTGTTGATTTTTAGCATAGTTATCTGTAAGAAAAGAGCAGAAGCTATGTTTACCCAAGCAGTTTCAGACCCATCACATAGTTTACCAGGCTGATGTCTGGGGAATGACAAATACCATGTTTACCATAATTAAATGATTTACTTAAATCTTCTCTTTAGACAAAATGTTCTGATTCAAATAAAAATGCGATCAGCAAAGTACTTTTCTCATCGCTTAACTTGGAAAAAATTAGTATTTCCTCCAGCTGTACAATTATTACTTAAGTCTCACTTCGTGTTTTTCATAGGGATAAAGTTACATACGGGCCGGGCCTTGAAGATGCATTTATATCAACCCTGAAAAACAAATCTTTGGGTGTAAATATTTTGGAAAACTTAACAATTTCCTCACTTTGTACAGATTGTCTATTTGCTGTAATTCCAGTGAAGCATGCTGGGAATACAGTAGGTATCAGGTAATACGTTAAAACTACTATGATTCATTTTCAAAACACATTGCATAGGATCACATATAAAGGTTTGGAAAAGTAAAAGTCATACAAGGGAAGTGAAAAAATATTTCACTTTATAAGACTCTACAAAAGCTCAGGAATCTGTCTACTTTTAGACTTGAAAACAAAAAAAACCATAAACATGCTGTGGCTCTTGTACTCTCCTTCCTGGGGATCAGGTGTCCACAGCAATCCCGAGGGGTGCACACCCCGCCACATCCCCGTGAACAAGGTCTGCATGTATCTATTTGCCATCCTGTGATCATAGTGGCTGTTTACGATAGAGTGGCTGTTTATGATAGAGTGGCTGTTTATGATTCAAGAGAAGTTGCCAAGGAGCATATTTTACATACTTGTAGCTTCTGTGGGGAAATATACCTGCTAACTAGTCCTGTAATTCAGAGTTGATTTCTTGCATGAATAGAACTAGCGCACATTCATGGTAACTTATTTCCTCCATGTATGTCCTTTTGTATAACTGTATGAGGTATTAATTTCCTCTAGGTTCTTTTTATTGTTAAAGACATGGTGTTATAGGGATACAGGCATTCCCGTTTATAGCAGCACAGCTCATAACAGCTGAATCTTGGGAGTGGCCTACATGTCCATCAACAGGTGAATGGATAAAGTGTGGTCTTTATTTATACACAGTAGAGCACTGGTCTGCCATAAAGATGGATGAATCACGTGTAGGAAAATGGATGGACTGAGGCTATAATGTTAAGGGAAATGAGACGCATAAAGTTAACTATCACATGGCTTCTCTTGTGTGAGAAACGCAAAATATAAAGAACAAAAGATAGCTAATAGAAAGTAGGAAACAGATCTGTTGTCCCAACATGTGTCTTGCAGCCTACTCGATGGATTTTCTGATAAAAGTACTAACGTCCTGTTTCTTCGTCCCCCAATCACTTTGCTTTTACATAAATTTACCTGTGATTGTATGAATGGAGTTGAGTGGAGAGGTGCTCATCATGTTAATTCCAAACAAGAGTACATAACCGATTACTATGGTGATAAGGAGGTACACAGGCAATGCAACTGCCCAATATCTGCAAAAGGGATAATAGGTGATAACGTAGATAACAGACATCTTTTGGGGAGGGGGTTGAGACAGGGTTTTGCTATGCAGTTCAGGCTGGCCTTGAACTCATTATGTAGCCCAGGCTGGCTCTGAACTTGTGGCGATCCTCCCGCCTCAGCCTCCCAAGTGCTGGGATTATAGGCGTGCGCCACTGCATCCAGCTCCATAATAGACATCTTACAAAGCGGTAATTCTCAACAGTCATAAAACATAGTGTTAAAATTTAATTGTTGTCAAAGTTAGTCAAATAGTTCTACAGGTGTTACAATGAAAAGCTGCAGTAGTCTTTGACCCCATCCATCCTACCCTGCTGTCTCTTTTCCAGGAAGGACTTCTTTCAATAGCTGAGCAGGTGCTTCTGGTACTTAACTTCCTTATCCTGTACAATATGCTTATATTACCATTTTTTAATTTTTTTTCCAATTTCAGACATTTTCTCTAGACTTCCTGAAATGGAGACAAGGACTACCTTTTATCCTTCGCTACAATTAGGTCAAAAATTCTGGTTATATTACTGGTTAAAAACACAGTGTTTGCACGAGAACCTTAGTTTCTTTGCTTGTTTGTTTGTTTGTTTGAGACACGATCTTGCTTTGTAGTTCAGGCTGCCCTTGAACTCACTATGTAGCCCAGACTGGTGATCCTCCTTCCTCAGCCTCCCAAGAGCTGAGATTACAGGCGTGAGCCACCATGTCCAGCGTTAGTGTATATTTTTGTATGTGCAATTACTGTGTGTCTGGAATTAGTAATTACATCTTTTTGTGTACTGTTTGATTTCCTATATGTCTATTAATACTCAAACTGCAATTCTCTGACATGTGCCTCAGTACAGCTAAGTACATCAAGTGCTCTATCTAGACATGTTTTATTGGGTGCTTTGTTTCTTTAATAATTTCCTATTTTTGCTGTCATATTTATAATTTTCAAATATAGGAACTCCTTAAACCCTTTGTCTGGCATACTGTTCATTTCACATTTACAATCTTTTTATATCTCCTTGAAGACTGAAGTTGTTTAAAAAGTTTTCTTCTGTACCTGGCATTTTCTCCATTTCCTCTAAGCTCTCCTTTTGTTTTTGTATTTCATATTAGAGGTTTTCTTTCAGTGTCTGGTAATTTACGCTGGTGGATCCATGCTAAGTAGAAGCAATGTGTGCATGTGAGCAGGCAGGGTCACCTGGAGAGCCTCCAGCTAGGACACCTGACCGCTTTACCGGGATTGTCCCAGTGGTAGAGCTTACAGGTCCCTTTCTTTTATACTGGTCAGCTCCTTCCCAACTTTTTCTGAGAGGAGAGGGCAGCATAAGCCAGGGAGGCTGCTGGTGGGGCGTGGGAGTCTTATCGGTCAGCCCACTTCTCTCCAAACTCAGACCCAGTGGGCCCAGGCCGGAGGTGCCCCCAGCCTTGCCACAGGTTGAAAATGCTTTCTGCAGGGAAGGACAAGGTTTGTCTCTCAGGTACGAGGGCTAAGGGAGAGAGGTCTGAGGGCCTTACATTCTTCAAATGTTTTCTGTTCAACGTCTAAGCCATTGTGGAGTTAAGGGCACAAGTATTCCTGATGGCTCCATTATTCTAGAAACTAGGTAAACACAGCAATTTCCTTATCTCAATCTACTTATCAGAATTTTGTTGATACGTCTTATTTGCTATCCTTTATTTCTGTGGGCTTATACCTTAAAGCCCCCTCTACAGTCATTTTAGCAAGGTTTTGTGAAGAAATGGAGATAGAAATGTGTGTTTACCCCACCATCTTTCATTATAGGTGTGTATTAACAATAAGCTTTAAAAAGCTTTTAGTTTCCGTATGGCTATTCATGGATTTTAAAGAAAGCTATGAAAGAGTTGAGTTATCTTAAGAAAGAATATGATCCTTCCAAACAGCATTAATTTTACTCTTATTTAAGAAATTTAAACTTACTTTTGAGGCCAGTAGGTTAAGCCTACAGAGTGAAGCCAAGATTCAGGAATAAAAGCCCACACAAGATAAAGTACTGTAGGGGGAAAACAAAAGAGAAATCAGTAACATGTATGTTCAGTCCAATCCAGTTTGGGTATGACCCAAAAAAAGCTCTTGTGGTGTCCCTGATTCCCTCGGGAATGACTTCTCCTTTTCAGTTTGCTACCTCTTTATTTGTATCATTCTAATAGGACTTATCATAATTATCTTATTGTCAGTCATTTTTTAACAGCTTAACTTCCACACTATAAGCAAGTCAGGGGCACAAATCACGCTTCAGTAATTGTGATTCTTACAGCACTTAGCAGTTTGCTGTATGTACACTAGATGTTCAGTACTGCACCCCTATAACTCCCCCGGGCTGAAGTGATTACGGATGCTCAGTTGCTTAGCGGGGAATTTACCCCCGTTCTGGTCACCGCAGGGTTACCCTGAGCACAGTCTGTTGTCCTCCAACCCCAAATCTTGGTCGCCGCCTTTATGGTTGTCCCCTGCTAATAACAGTAGCTCGGCACTGAGTGTTCACTGAGGAACAAGTGCCATTCTCCATGCATTCTATTTCACTTGGTCCCCAAAACAATCCTGAGGTATGTACGCAGTTTTTACAGGTGAATAAACGGAATCTTAGGCTGTATTTTCTAGCCAAGGGAAGTGACAAGGACAAATTTCAGATTACCTACATCAATAATGATAAATTCGTTTTTTTCCCCTCTACAAATACATATTGTAGAACTCTGTATCAGGGGTGTGACATAGCATAGTGAACCCCGAAGAGATGGCTTCTGCTCTCTCAGAATTTAAAATCTACTGGTGAGCAGGGTGTGTTGACACAGGCCTATAGTCCCAGCACTCAGGAGGTGCAGGAGGCAGGAGGAACACTGAGTTCAAGGCCAGCCTGTGCTACCTAGTGAGCTCAAGGCCAGCCTGAACTATATAGTGAGACCTTGTCTCAAAAAAGAAATAAAAGTTTTCGTGGTGAACGGGACAAGTAGATTGATCTTTTCACTATACTGTGATATGTACTAATGAGTGACAATAAATGACATAAGAACACTCTTGAACTTTTCCCATTCCTTCCTCTGGCATAATTTCTGCCCATAGTGTATGTTATCATCTGCCATTGTATACGTTTTACTTATTTAATTTGTCCATTGGCTCACTCCTCTTAGTAGAATGGAAATTCTCTGAAGCAGAAAATTTTTGGCTGGCTTACTTCTCCATGGCCTGTCACTGTGCCTGGCATGTGGCAAGCACTCAAATTCTTGAATTAAATTTCAGCTGTGGATATCACAGAGATTAAGCCTTACAGTCATTGTTTTATTTGTATTGTTTCTAATCCTTGAAATAGTCTTTGAGTAGGAATTTATAAAAATGGTAATAGTGGCCAACCTGTATTACTTACTGTTCTTTACATTTACATAAATTACCCCAGTTAATACAGCAGAAGAGGTAGCAGAGTGAAATCCGTATGTTTGCGTTCAAATTCTAGCTCTTATCATTTACTAGCTCTGTGACCCTGGGCAAGTTGCTTAAACCCCAGGATTCTCAACTTTAAAATGACAGTAACAGTACCTATTTCGCAGGGTTGTGGTTTATGTATAATAAGCATTCAATAAACATCCTTTTTTTGGGGGGGGGGGATCCTGGGAATCAAACTCAGGACCTTGCACTTGCCAGGCAGGCACTTGTGCTGCTGAGCTATACTCCCAGCCCCTGAATAAACATCATCATCAGTATCCTTTTACAGATGAAGAAACTGAAGGCTCAAAGAAGTAAATGGTCCCAGGTCAAACACTCACTGATTGATAGAGGAGTCAGAATTTGAACACAGTTACAGCTTCTTCCTAGACTGCACTAGGTGAAGCTGTCAGGTTGAATTTTTTTTTTTTTTGGTCTTTTTGGGAAGGGGTCTCACTATGCAATTCAGGCTGACCTTGAACTCACAGCAATCCCCCTGCCTCAGCCTCCTGAGTGCTGGGATTACAGGCATGCCACCACCAAGCCTGGCTAGGCTGACATTTTTCAGAAGGACCACCACTCCCTCACCTTCCTGGTATCCACCAGATTTCAGAAAGTTAGATTGGGGGCATTCAGTTTTCTTCCTCTTGATTGCCAGGCAATTCCCAAATCCTTTTGGGGCAGGACTTGAGGTTTGCTTGTGATCCTGAGTGTGTTAATCCCTCAGTGAGCATCAGTTTCCTTATGTGTAAATGGAATTAAATTCAGTTTAACCATAGAGATTGAGATTCTGGATGTGAAAGGTATACATCTTTCAACCCAACTTCTCTAGCCTGATTCTCTTCCCTCTCCAGGTCCTGCATGCTCCTTGCAGCAAACATGTGATGTCAAATCTTCTCTGCCTTCAAGGCCTTTCCCTGTCTTGCTTCCCTCCTAATTATTCTTCTGTAATGTAGGTGCCAGGGCCGGTTTCTGGGAGGAAGCTGACCTCGCAGGTTGATTAATATAACTAGATTTACTCTCTTCCAGAAGATCATGGCCCCTTTAAGGGCAAGCACCAGGTTTTACTCGCTTTGCCCTGGGGCCTGGTGCTAAATCTTCATTGAGACTAAACCTCTTAGGCTAGTGCTGACACGCGGAGCCCTCCAGCAAGCATGGTTCTCTTCAGGTCTTCTTAAAAAGAGATGTGAGTAGGACAAATCAACAGCTCACGATTGCACATTCTAAGAACAAATGCATTATTTCCTGGACTTGGACACCAGAGAACGACCCTCCCAGGAAAGTACTTACTGAAGCCAAACTGAGAGCTTAAGAAAAGTACAAAGCCATAAATCGCTCTTTCTGGCAATGGCGATGGTGAATTTTCCACCATTTTCCCCGTGGCCTTGGGACAGTCTGTGGAAAAGGAACACAGTTGTCGTCAGTGACTGACTCCCTTTCACCACTGAGCCATTGTAACTAAGTTGCTTTGCTTCGGGCCAGGTCACTGCGGTGCAAAGCCGACCCCTGCGCACGATCCCGCAGGGGCCCGCGCGCCCCTCTCCTCCCCCTGTGCTGCGGAGGGCGCGGGCTGCCGGCCAGCGTGGCTCGGGCGAGATGTGAGGCCCAGGACAGGGTCCTTGCCCTGGGGTGGGCTGGGGGGGGTGTCCCTCACTTGCCGTGGGGTGCTCTGCCTAGGTCCACCCGGACCTGCGGGAGTTCTCTGCGCAAGCGTCAGGCTGCAGCCGCGGTTGGGGGGTGCAGCAGAGCCGAGGGGCCGGCCAAGGCGAGACGGCCGCCCCCGCCCAGGCGCTGGCGCCCCGCGACCCTCGCAGGGAGGTGGGGGCGCCGCGAGCGCGGGGGCCGGCGGGCGGGCGGGCGGGCGGCTGCGGTGGTGGGCGGCGGCGCGAGTGCGCATGCGCCCCAGCCCACGTGACGCGCCTTCTACTAGCAGCCTCCAGCCCTGCGGCTCAGTCCTCAGTCGGGGCCACGGAGGCGGCGGCGGCTGCTGTCCGCGTCCGAGGCTCGCGGGCTGCGGGCCCTGGTGAGTGGACGGACACCCCGCGCGGCAGGACTCCCAGACGCGTCGCCGAGTCCCGCCGCAGCCGAGGCGCCCGGGGAGCGGGACTTCCACACCCCCTCCGTGGGTGTGTGGTGAGTGCGCGCGGCGCGCGGCGCTCGCTGAGGCGCCCGCCGTGTGTGCGCGGGCCGGCGCGGAGGGGGTGTGGCGGCTTCTGCCTGCCCTGGTGGGTTCTTCCCCTTGTCCGGTGAGCCCCTCGCGAGCGTGGGTCCCCGGGTGGCGCATGATGCGACTGCGGGGGGACTGCAGGAGCGGCCCTTTCGTGAGCGTGCTCCCCTGCTGTCCCGGCCACCCCGTCCTGCGCGGGGCATGGGTGACACCCCCGGCAGGCGACAGGTCGCCCTCCGTCCGAGCGCGTGGGGACGCGGCTGCGTGTCCCCCGCTTGTTCCCTTTGTGTCCCGCGCCCCCTTCCCGGGGGCGGTGTGGGTGGCCCCCTTCGTGTCACTGTCCTCCTCCCTGGGGTGCGCATCTCCCCTGCGAGTGGCTGCGCCACCTGTGGCCGCGACCCCTGCCTGGAGCATCGCTCGCGCGCGCGTGCGCTCTGCGTGTTCCAGAGTGCG